>ML798939.1:212681-226801 GCA_009831015.1 Picea engelmannii | reverse complement strand
GTTTTCCCTTAACTACCATTAAAACACAACCAGGGTTCTTGCCATTAAAGCATTGTAACAATGCCTCAATGTAGTCATTTTACATTTCTGTTTATGGATTAATTAAACCATCATTCCTTGACCTCTTTGCTCAATGCAGAGCTACTAGGTAACCTGTAGGGTGTTATTTATTACTAGCCGTGGGTATTTTATTTTCCCACTCTAGTCCTTTTATAATGCATTTGGGCTTGTAGTATAACTATGTTTTGGCATGGTATAATTTTGCCTTCTTATTCATTTCGTTGGGTGAAGGTTAGCTATGTTATGGACCCTCTATGATTATCTCTTCCCTCATAAGAATGCACATAAATCGTATTCTTGCTTGTTGAAAATGGTGGAGTGTCTTGCAACGTCAAGAAGGTACTGACAAATAAAACTTAGTAAGTGATATTGCTACCCATGATGTTCATTTCAAGAAAATATGGTACGATGATAACTTGCTTTAATACCAAAAGGGGGAAATAGATTTCACTTGTTTGGCATCTCCGTTGAACACATCCTTCACTGATTGAACCTTATAAGTTCAATAATTTTTGTGATGAGTCAAGTGATCATAGGCATTTTCTTTGCAAGGTTTACTTTGCCCTTATGCTACAGTATGAGGTATAAGTTTGAAAAATTTGTATCCAAACTTTTACCTGCAATGAGCAACCATACCGTCTGTGCAACTTAAGTTCTTCATTATATTGCTGCTGATTGTCTTGGACTACATGTTTATGCTCTTGTTCGCGTTATGAGCATTTAAATAATGGAATTGCAAGAGTTGTATGAGCTCTTGTTGGCATTGCTAAAAGCAAAATAAATAATAAAAATAATAAAATGCAATTGAGAGCTACTTATGTGATTGAATTCCTATTATCTTGTTGCATAAAGAATGGTGAGCATGAAGCCGAGGAGAAAAGTAACATGAGAAAGATTCTTGTTCCTAAACCTTGTCAATGGTTGTTGTGTAGAGATCTTGATGCAACCTAAAGATTGCAATGCTTACAAATGATGGATTACTTGAAGCGGTTGCTTAAGTAAGTTGGGTTACATGCCAAAATACGTACAAAGCTAAATAGCGAAAGATAGGGTGGTGCTATGGTGAATTCATGATAATCGCCTTATGACAGATGACCCTTAAAAATTAAGGTCCGTGAATCTAAGTGAACCGGTATTTATATTTCAGCAAACGGGGATTGCAACTAACTAATTGTACTTTACTTAAGGTTGGATATCTCATTGATTAATAAATTTAAAGGGAGCAATTGGTCCAAGATTTTCAGTGAGTCGTATTCATGGTTGGCCAACGTCTGGGTCCTTCTTACTTGCGCCTTCCTGGAGGACGATTGTCCATTTAATTTATGTTGTACAAAGTTGTAATCATCTTCTTGTCGGGTCAGTGTTGTCGATTGCCGGGTGGCGACGTAGAGTCACGTGAGTCCGTACTTCTACGCACACACACACTTTAACGCAAAAAAAAAAAATATAATTTTTGCACCTGTTAACAGAGTAGTTGTTATAACGAGGAGGGTCTTTACATGGTGAAATCTGACTATGCGTCGATTTCTGATACCTTAATCGAGCGTCTAATAAAGACAACTACCATGTCCCACCCATGGAAAAGATCCTTCAAGAGGTATCTGGTTCTGAAAGATTATCCTTATTGGATGGTTTTTCAGGGTATAACCAAGTCCTGATGTCTCCTCCAGACCAACTTAAAACTACCTTCCGCACTCCATGGGGTACCTACGCTTATAGGAAAATTCCCTTTGGACTCATTAATGTTGGTGCCACTTTCCAGAGAGCGATGGACATTGCTTTTCTAGTCTTAATCAATCTATCTATTGTAGTTTACCTATATGATGTTACTGTATTCTCGAAAAACAAAGCTGATCATCTAGTTCATTTGAGATCTGTTCTACAACGATGTCATAAGTACGACATTTCCTTGAATCCTAAAAAATCTATCTTCGCAGTAGAACAAGGTAAGCTCTTAGGATTTATTGTATCAAGCAAAGGGATGATTATCAACCCTAAAAGGACTCAAGTCATCTCAAAACTCCCCCCTCCCTTGTCAAAAAATTCTATGCAGTCTTTCTCAGGCCAGATAAACTTTGTTAGGAGATTCGTCCCCAGTTTTTCAGAAATGGTGAGACCTTTACAAAATTTAATAAAAAGGACACACAATATCATTGGGGACCCTTAGAAAACCAAGCTTTTAATTCAATAAAAAAGGCCATAATAGACGCTCCTTCTCTGATGAGCCCCAAATTTTCGCAAGACTTCACTCTCTACACATTTTCTTCTGACCGTTCCTACGCTACTGTCCTAACTCAAAAGAACATTGAAAACAATGAAGTCCCAATTGCCTTTATGAGCTCAGCTTTCAAAGGCACGGAAATTAATTACCCAGTAGTAGACCAACAAGCCTATGATGTTTTTAAATCAGTAAATCACTTCCAATATTATCTTTTGAAATCTAGGACGAAAATTATTGTCCCTTACCCGGCCGTTAGAAATTTTTTAGTGCAGAAAGAACTAGGTGAAAAGAGGGCGAACTGGGTCACCTCCTTACAAGAGTATGACATAGAAATCACCCCAGCACAAATAGTCAGAGGCCAAGGGATATGAAAGTTAGTCGTTGACTCAGTGGGAGGACAATAAGAGGAAAATGATATGTCAAACCCAGCACAACACAACCAGAATTCAATCTGTTGTGCACAAAACCCTAGTAGTCCCTGTTATGATGATATAAAATTATGTCTTGAACATGGGTCAGCCCCCCGTCACCTAGATCCCACTAAAAGAAGAGTGTTAAGATTGAAATATGCCTCCTTTCAGTTGATTAATGGTATTCTGTTTCGTCAAAATTTTGATGGAGTACTAATGCGTTGTCTTGAGAAAGATGAAGCAGAAAAGGTCTTATTAGAATTGAATGTAGGAGAGGCCTGTGGGAATTTTGGTGGGGATACCACTGCCCATAAAGTATTAAGAGCAGGTTATTACTGGCCCACACTTTTTAGATATGCTCATGCCTTGTGTCGCAAGTGTATTATTTGTCAAAAAGCATCCAGGCGGATACAAAAACCAACCTTCCCTTTGCAGCCTGCTTCAGTAGATTCCCCTTTTCAGCAGTGGGTTCTTGATATTATAGGTCCAATCAATTTGCCATCCTCACAGAAGAATAATTTTATCATAAAAACCACAAATTACTTCACTAGGTGGTCCGAAGCTGCCCCATTAAGAGCTGTAAATACCAGTCAGGTAATTGCCTTTTTAAATTCGAATATTATTACTTATTTTGGCATCCGTGACGGTTTAATATTCGATAACGCTTCCTATTTTTCATCTCTTGAGATGAGTGAGTTCTCTCTAGAAAAAGGAATTAAGTTAAAATATTCTGCCAGCTATTACCCTCAAGATAATGGATTGGCAGAATCAACTAATAAGAATCTGATTAAAATCATCAAGAGAATGGTATCTGAAAATCACTAAAATTGGCATAGTGCACTGTTAAACGCAATCTGGGCTGATAGAGTAACTCCGAAAATGTTGTGGGTAACTCTCCCTTCTTTCTCATCTATGGCAGAGAATCAATTCTGCCACCACATATTCTTCTTCCCTCACTGCATCTATCACAAAAAATACAAGAAGAGAATGGCCCCCCTTTGGAGAATCGAATTAACGCATTATTAAAACTAGAAGAGGTAAGGGCTCAAGAAAAATGGAATTTGGATCAACATCAACTTGTGTTTAAAAGCTGGTTTGATTCCAACTCTGCCTCTGACAGAAACTTTGAAGTAGGTGACCTTGTCCTAAAATGGGACAAACCACATGAGGGAAAGGGAGAGCATACGAAGTTTCAGAACTTGTGGCTAGGACCGTTTTTGATTGCTGAGAAATTGGGTCCCATCTCTTTCAGATTACAGAGTCTAGAGGGACATCCAGACACCTATCTGGTGAATGGCCAAGCTCTAAAAAGGTATTTTTCTTGAGGATGACCCTGCGTACACTGTGTAAATATTTTTCCTTTGTTTTCTTTTCATTTTTCTTTGTTGTTTTGGTTTTGATTCCTCCCTTATGCTTACCTGTTTTTACTTTTGAAATACATATACATGTATCATGAGCTATTCAGACAAAGAGAACAGAACAATTTCCCCTTTGAAATGACTTTTGAAAGTTTGTTTAAACATCAATTATGATATGCTTTTGAAATTTACAACCATGTTAAAGAAAGTCTGTTGTTTGAAAGGAGTTTATTGATTTCAATCTGTAATTGAAGCCTGTCACAATCATCCATTTTCTTCTTATGTTGTCCCTGTTCCTTAAGAGAACAAATTAGAAGATGTCTCCCTGCCTCTGAAGGTTGGTTTATTAACAAACTATCTCTAGATCTTAATGAAGGATAGTTTAAAGAAAAAAAAAATCAAGGTCTATAATTTATTAAAATATGTCCAAAATATCATAATTTTCTGCGTCACCCCACTCAATTATATATCTTCAAAAACCAAATAAATCATTAAAGAGCTGTGGGAAGTGCTTATAAACCCATTGAGATACTGAAGAAGTCTGTTGGCAGTAGGTAAATGCATGCATGACGCCAAGATAACTTTGTCGGGGTACTAAATAGGCCCCTTGGCAGTGAAGCAATGTCAGGTATATGAAAATTTTCAGATATGGAATCTCTTGATCTTAAATGTCCTTCGTTCTGATCTGGAACTTCCTGGAAGGATACAGATATTAGAGTGGGTTAAATGGAAACCCTGTCAAGGCTATGGATGCCTGTTGGCAGCAGTGGCTCTATCAACAGTATTAGAGATTTTAACCTTAATATCGTGACTCCCTTTTGTTTAGATTGTCATTATTTTTCATCTTTTAAATAACAAGCAATCTGAAAATGGAATTTTTTATGATTGATGATGATGTTCAAACAGTTTTCTGGTTGTTTTCGAGTTGGATTTTTTCTCACTATCCTAATCTGGACTTTGTCGTTTGGCAAAGATAACTGCTTCTACCAGTGTGTCTCCATTGTTGGCATCCATATTAATCTCTATCTTTTCCACAAGCTGCCTACACAAGGTTTTCAAACCTTCATTAATCGTTGCAACTATTTAAATGATCTCATCATTCTTCTCTTTTTGCATGCCTACTTTTCGTTTTCGTTTTCGTTTTCACGACTCCAAGCATGAAAACCCACAGTTAGAATTTATGTTGATTACATCAAAGGATTAATGATCATTTGGTTTATCATGAAACTACTTGAACCTGGTTACCACTACTTGGTCTCAAAAACACCTTGATTTTATATGTATCAAACCACCACTCACTTTGCATTTGACTATTGTTAATATGGTTTCGATTTATAAATTCGTTGATGCAATGGTTATTTGACATATTGGTGTCTTTGATGTAATCGTTGATGCAATATTCGACATATTGGTGTTTCTTTTAAATCGTGCAAATGCCATTGTTTATTTAACATTCAGATCGATTTTTGGTTATGTATATCATGGTTTTCAATGGTTATGTGGTAATTCATTTGACATGTTGATTAAAATTCTTTCGGATATACACTATTTTGATTTGAATGTACCAAGGCGTTGTTGATTGTACAACCCGACATGTTATTTTTTCATGGTCCCAATTTACTTCACCACCCTTGCACACATAAGCATTAATGCTCTGTCTTGAATTTTGGGCTGACTTTGATTGTTTTGGGGAAGCTGCGGGAAAAATGGTTTTGTGTCTACCCTATCAAACCCCCTCATCGATTATCTTGTTGATCTTGTGCTATTTACTATGGCTCCTGTAGTGCGAATCGAACCCAACAGTGTCCAAACTTTGTTGTTGTTTGATAACGCCCAACAGGACCTAGAGAGGAATGGTTGGAGGGTTTTTATTGAGAAGTTAGAGGGTTTCAACCTGGCAGTCGCTCAACAATTTGCACTTACATTCGATGGATGCAGGGCCAAAGATGGGGACATCCAACTCGAGTTGAATGAGTATTTCCTTAGCTCAGCCACTGGTCTGCCATCCGAAGGGAAAAAATGGTTTAAAAATTTGAAGGTTGATGAACTACCATGACCACTGCTATTTACCTCAAGGAAGATCAACAGTTGCAACAAAGGTATGCCGGTTACAGCTCTTAAATGTCGATGGTATGATTTGTTGGCTATTATCAAGCAGTTCATTACATGCGAAGGTAGATACAGTTTAGTTTTCCTATACCACCTACGACTGGTCATGAGTTTCATAGATTTTCCTTTAAATATGCCACATTTCCTCCTTCGGAGTTTATATAAAATGGATAAACATTTCAAGAGGGAGAAATAAGACTCCACCCTCTTCCACCACTGTTTAATTAAAATTATTATGGTTCATCAATTGAAGGTGAATGGCGATTGTTGGGACACTTTCTTGTTGAGGAATGGTTTTGCCAGTCCTGAAATTGGACAAGTTGATGAAATTGTTGTTACAGAAACCCTTGTCGGGCCTGTCGTTCCTCCTCCTACTCTCTTTCCCTCTCTTGAACCCTCGACCTACCCGAACCCTACCCAAACTGACACCCGACCTGATTCATGCCTAAAAGATGGCGGTAAGCCTGTTAAAAGGTATGCAAGGAAAAAGGGTAAGGGTAACAATGATATCAATTACAAAAGTAAAAAGGCTATGCGATGGGTTTCACGGTGTGCTTGCAACAAACCAAAAGAAAACACAAAACAACAGCCAAGTTTGTTGAGTGAATATTTTGATTCCAAAATCGAACGGTTTCTGACTGAGGAGTATCCATACTCACACAGCCTTTGTTCAGTCAAGCCCTATGACTATGTAATGAACCTCCCACCATGTCTTAAAGATGACCCTAACTACCCTGGGATCAAACTCGATAGAGGAATTGATGGTCAATTCAGAATTTCCTCACCTGTGAATGCACAACCTGATCAACCACAGTGTAATGAATGCAAGTCGTGGCTCGACCGATATTATGAAGACGTCCCTTTGCTCCAATCCCGAATCAAGTCCTTGGAGAACTGAGTAAATGTGCTAACCAAAGAGAATGACAGGTTGCTAGCTAATGATAAAAGGCAAAAGACCACATGCTCTGTTGTTTTAAAAAATGTTGAGGCGGTCACTGCCATTGTTAATTCAAAAATAGCTTGATCGAATCGAATCCCTGAAACCGAGGTATGGTATTTCAAGAATGATTTTAAAATGATTTTGTTTGTTTTTAATTATCATAAAGGATTTTTTTTCTCAATCGCATCTATTTTTGTTTTGATTTAATTGATAAAACATGATTCTGTTTATAATAATAACTAGCTACAGAATAGTGAGATTCTGTAGCTAGTTATGAAAATTTGAATTGTTTTGATTTCACAACTAAAATACAATCTGAAAATCATGTATTCTTGTGCATTGACAGGTACACATGAATTTTAAAGGAGATGGGATCGACAGTGGAATCTTTGAATATGCTTTTTCTTTACATACTTTTGGATTAGGCTGTTAGTCTTAGATAGAAATAGGAATTTGGGAGATTGTATTCCCATAATTTTTGCAACAACTTTGATAATTTCCACAAGGAATGTTTTCATCATGTGGCCTTTATATATGTATTATTTTTGTAAACAGAGACAATCACTTCTTGGGATCAGAGACTATGGATTGATGATTATTCAGACTCGAATGAAAGTAGATGTTTGTACAACTTTAGCTTCAAAATATCATACTTTTGTTGAAGTTTTTGTTCATTTCAATTTGTAATAAAATTTTTGACAACTTTAGATATCATAATTTGTTACAGGTTGATGTGATGGGATTTAAATAGTGTCCATATTTGATGTCTCTCATTTTACATATTGCAATTATCATGTTTCAATTTAAGGAACAAAAGGTTAATCTTCTTTGTTAAATGGGCAGTTATATACAAATCTTTGCAGTGAGATTTATCTTAATGTAATCATTTGTAAATTATAAAAATTTTGTTGCTACATCCTTTACATGTTCTGTCGTTAGCATTCAAAAGCATTGTTGCTTCGTGTTTACGCGAAGTATTGGAAAATCTGGTGCGGGTTGGACTCATCAAATAGTGACCGCAGATGCTATGTACACGACGAGTAGTAGATGATAATTTCAGGTCAGTTTGCTATTTTCATTTTAATAGTTTAATTAATATAAGAATTCTCTGTAGTTTAGATACACAGTACATACTGTTATTTTTATTACTTAGTTAGATAGCTATCATTTCATTTCTTTTTCATAAAAGTTATAAAAAATAAAAAAATACTAGCTTCGTTGTCATAAGACAATTCATATATGATTTTATAGATTTCGATCAAATATTGCATTTAGTGATTTAATCATATCAATACACTGTACATTTAATAAGTAGGATTACTATTTTAGTAATATTAATTAGCGAACTGTGAATATATATTAGACTTGTATATAGTTGTAACAGTTGTTTTTCACTTAGTTAGTTTCTTTAGTTTAGTCTTTTCACTTTCCTAGGACTTAGATTGGCCAACAGAGCCGCTAAACCTGTCAGACTGGATTAATCCAAATGGCTTAGGTTATTTAGACAACCCTGGACCGGATTCACTCCTCCAGTTGACGAGCAGTCAATTTCGCCCGTCAACAAGTTCTGACAACGATTCTATAGAAGGGAAGGATGAATGATGACAATGAGAGGTACAACATGATGAGAATTGATGCAAATGTGGATGATCTCAAATATTATGTGGGGACATCATACATCCTTGATTCTTTAACCCTCCCATACTGTGAAGCCATGTGTCTAGTCTAACCATGTCGAATTTTGACGCATACATGCAGAGTTTGAAGAAATTTCAACGTTGGCCCGATTCATTGCTCACTATGTGGGTTTGGTGCAAGATGAAATTTTAGCGTGGTTGAATTGAATGTTCCAAGACATTTCAAGAGATTTCCAAAAAATATTCTACATATGGAAACAATTACATTTGACAATGAGACGCTCATTATGAAATTTTCTGCAAACATGGATGATCTCAAAGATTATGTGGTCGAGACATCAGACGCCCTTGAGTCTTGAAACCCTCCCATACCATCAAGTTATGTGTCTAGTCTAACCATGTCGAATTTCGATGCATACATGCACAGTTTGAATAAATTTCAACATTGGTCGCATTCAGTTTTCACTATGCGGGGTCGATGCAAGATGACATTTGGGGTGGGTGAATTGAAGCTTTTGCGACATCAACTCGACTTGTTAATTTAAAAACCAAACCCTCCTTAAGTATTATGCGATGAAATCAAGCATTTTTGAGTATCAAAACCCTCCCATACCTTCTAGGAAACTATCTAGTCTAACCATGTCAAATTTTGATGCATACAGGAATAGGTTGAAAACATTTCAACGTTGGCCCCATTCATTGCTCACTATGCGGGGTCGGTGGAAGAAATTTGTGATGGGTGCATTTGAAGTTCCATGTCAAATTTCAAGATAGTTCCGACAACGATTCTATAGAAGGGGATGTCAAATGATGAAAATGAGAGGTTCAACATGATGAACGTTCATGCAAATGTGGACGATATTAAATATTATGTGGGGATATCATACATCCTTGATTCTTGAAGCCCTACCATACCATCAATCCATGTGTCTAGGATAAGCATGTTGAATTTTGATAAATACAAGTACACATTGAAGAAATTTAAATGTTGGTCCCATTCACTGCTCACTATGCGGGGTCAGTACAAGATGACATTTGTGGTGGTTGAATTGGAAGTTCCATGACATTTCAAGAGAGTTCCAACAAAGATTCTACAGATGGAAACAACAACATTTGACAATGAGACACCCATTATGAACATTGTTTCAAACAAGGATGATCTCAAAGATTATGGGGTCAGGACATTAGACATCCTTGAGTCTTGAAACCCTCCCATACCATCAGGGTATGTGTCTAGTCTAACCATGTCGAATTTCGATGCATACATGCACAATTTGAATAAATTTAAACGTTGGCCCCATTCACTACTCACTATGTTGGGTTAGTACAAGATGACATTTGTGGTGGGTGAATTGAAGCTTCTACGACATCAACTTGACTTGGTAATTCAATTATCAAACCCTCCATAAGTATTTTTGCAGGGAAATAAAAAATCCTTAAGTATTGAAACCCTCCCATACGTTCAAGGAAACTATCTAGTCTAACCATGTCAAATTTCGATGCATAGTACCGCAAGGTTTTGTAAGAATGTATCACAAGGTTTTAATTAGTACCATTAACCATGTATCACTGAAAGGTTCTGTAAGAATGTACCACAAGGTTCTGTAAGAATGTACCACAAGGTTCTGTAGTAATGTATCACAAGGTTCTGTAATAATGTATCACAAGGTTCTGTAAGAACATTGTATCACAAGGTTTGAATTAGGCAATTATCTAGTCTAACCATGTCAAATTTCGATGCATAACCTATACAAAAATGTTGTGCCACAAGGTTTGAATTAGTACCACATCGGGTTCTATAAGAATGTATCAAGAAAGGACTCAAGAAAGGTGTTCCATCATTGAATAATTGTCTAGAGAGCTATTGGTAATATGGCAATACAGTTTGGCATTGATGGCATTAACACTGATGTCAAATAGATGAGAGACATTGTAGTTCATTGGCACTGACAAAATAACAATGTGCATTAAGGAACTCTATCACTACAGTACAACAATCCCTATCATGGAAAAATCAAGATGTATGTGGCATACAAGAACATGAAATAAGATAGAGTACATGCTTATGATGATGGGAATGACAAGATCCATAGTTTGTCAATGGGAAAATATATTGATCAGTATTTCTACATGATCATAGTGAGGAATATTGACAAAACCATATGCAGACAGGCAGTTGGTGAACATATTCTATTCTCCAAATTACTATGGGAAACTTGATAATGCTGGGGATATGATGAGTGTTGATGAAAGTCTAAATGTGCTCCTTCTAAATATTAAAACCATATGAATAAGGATTCTTGCATTAATGAACCTTGGAAAATATTTGCTTGATACCACAACCAAAATGCTACATGTAAATAACATACCCGACCCATATGGTGTCTACCACAAAGGGTGTGATTGAAGCTTTTAAAATATCTACAATTCTTTTATTACCAAGAAAGTATTGCAAGCATCATAGTGGGTATCCAAAGAATTAAATTATGGCTATCTAGATTATCATCAAGGATGGATTTGGGTTTCAGGATCAATTTGGTTTTCAGGATCGATTTTGGTTTCAAGGAGTTGAAAATTCATTAAAACCTGGTAATGTAATTCAATGCAGAGAATGTAGATCTTGATCTAACATGGTATTCATTACTCATAGTACAGGCTGCCTCATGAGAGCACTTTAAATATGGACATTTTCATAACTGTGATGACAATAATAAGACTGGGTCGATGACAACAGTAATAAAAATTATGAGTTGATGACATCATCCTCTGAAGAATATTTGAGTGAAGATGATTATATGATGACATTGTTCTCACCAACATATGTTCACTTAGTTGCAATGACACATCTTTGATATCTTCCAACATTAAACAAATCCCAACATCAAAATGGATTTTAAAATTTTTCAATAAGTGTGAGTCATTCATGCATTCTCCTACCTCATGGAAATTCTCTTGTGATCATTCTCACCATTATTCACATAACCCCCACACTGTATTCCCCTTAGTTACTCAATAATCCAAATTTAGAAATGACCAAAACCATTGCAACATTGATAGAATAGAAAACCTTGGAAGAGAGATAGATGGTTGTAGATAAGCATAGAGGCAAGGAAAATTAGAAAAAATTTAACCCCATGCCCATGAAATAGTTGATTATTAATTATTGAAGAGCCAAGGCAATACTCCAGTAGGTTGCCCATAAAGAAATTAGTGGATTGGACTAGTTATGCCTACATGAGGCCACTAAAAATGAAGGATATGCTTGAGGGATTGTTGAGTAGAGAAAGGAAACATTTTCCCTTGTGTTCTGTATGGCATGGAAGAGATATTTATGGTTGATTGATCATTGGATGAGGTGCATTTACTACTTTATAGTAAACAAATTCATTGAGTCATGAGAGAAATGGGTTGGTTTGAATGATATGTAAGCATGTAGATGGTTTATTCACCTTGGTGGTCTCATAGCACAAATTGGGGGTGGCATATACACTAGACAAATATGGTCGGGAAATGAATTGTTTTTATGCAGTGAGTTTCTTGGACCATCTCTTGCTAAGAAAACAAGTGTTCTCTCTTTTAAGAATTCTGCAATTTTCTTATATTCTCCATCATGACACTGACGTTGTATTCATGCAAGCTATGTGTATGTGAATGTGCTTAATGTTGAACATGGGAATGGTTTCCCTGAAATCATTAAGAATTTGTTGAATTGTTTCCACTGCATTTCAATAATGCATCTATGTATGATTTTGAATTATTCTAATCCTTACTAGTACCCAAATATAATATTATGGAAAATGGGTTTGTTAGAAACATGGAATGTTAATGAAATGAAGTGGGTTTTCCTTCTATCATGGAGAAGATCATTGATGGGGAACCAAATTAAGTGTCTGGGTTAAGTGTATCAATTAGCTACATTGGTCAATTGTGTGAGTTAAGTGCATGAATTAGCTACACTGGTCAATTTTGTGGGTTAAGTGCATTAGGATATTCGGGTGTCTTAGAATAGTGGTTTTGGGTTAGTGCCTTGGTGGCCATGTTTGGAATCAGGAGTAATTAGCACATTAGGGGTGAAAGTTCTTGGGTTGATGTGATAGCTACATCCACCCTTAATCCAACACTAACATTAATAGTGGTTAGTTCTCTTCTCTAGTTGCATGTATTAGGTACATGGTTTGGGTGTGTGGGTAGGTGCATAAATTAGGTGTATAGATTATAATTGTAACTTGTGTCTAGATTAGTATGTTGATGGATTTAGTTCATGGGCTAGCTACACATTTCAAATATGTAGTGGAATCCATCACAATGTTGATGTGAAGCAAAATCCCCAATTAGAGATATGATAAAATCTAATATTTCCAACAAACTATGCCAAGGGGAGAGGACCAACACAATGCTAATCCAACCCCATGCATACAACTTCCAAGAGAGAATGGTATAGAATAGTTAGAAGGACTAGGGTGGCCTACTAAGTGAATTGTGTTTTGTTTCATCCATAAAATGAACAGGTGCCCTATGGAAAGTTTTCTTTGGGAGACCCAAATGAGTGGAAATGAGTTTCCACCCATAGGTTCGACGACCAAAGCCAAAAACACAATAAAAAATAGTTTAAGAGAGAACCCATCGATGGTGGCACAACATTGGAAGGGATAAGACAAAGGATCAACAAATAGGAGGAAGGTTTCTCTCATGAATGACACAAGTTCCCAAGGAATGTGATTGCATTTCGAGTCATTTTGAGAGGGGTGGAGGTAAAATTCCCAGCTATAACCCATCATGGGATGTAATTTCCCACTAAGACATCATGGGTGTGAATTAACTTGGCATGTAGTTGGGTTTCATGAGTGTAAATTAATTTTGAGTGTAGCTTCACTTTCTCCCTAATCGAAAGGATTTGAAACAACAAGGATGTGTTATTGTCACACTATCCATTAAGGCATTCTAAACAATGCAACATCACCCCAACACCATCGATAATTGTCCAACAACTGGCTTTGTCCCTAATACCATAGACATTAGACCTTACACCAAAATCATTGTTATTTGTTTGATGGGATATTTGTCTAGGGATATGAGTGTATCAAGCTTGACACTACTCTTGATGTTCCTAATGTGGACTCTACTCTAGTGTCACGATATAAATCTTATGATTGTAGGGTATTGACACTTGTTCTCGGTGAAATAATATATTAACACTTGTTGGGGTATTGACACTTGTCCTAGATTATTATTATTATTATTATTATTATATATCAATTATATATATATTATATTAAATAATATATAATTGATGTATATTAATTATATTAATTATATTAAATACAATAATAAAAAAAACAAAACATAAAAAAAGAAAACAAACAAAATAACAAATTTCAAACCAAA
>ML798939.1:185801-210337 GCA_009831015.1 Picea engelmannii | reverse complement strand
TATGTCCACCATCCATTTCTCTTAGTTCATTCAATATCTAGATCTAGGGAAAGAGTAGTATTCTGTCACGTTTTGTTCCAGATCCAGGTGGATCTGGGGAGATTGGTCTGTGTCCGCACTCACGAATTTATCCATAAACACCTCTTCCCTTTTCATGACCTCCATTTGTATTATCAATGTTATTAGGGTCCACTTAAGTCTTCAACACATGCATTGTATTCTAGTATTGGCATATTCGTGTATTTGAAATAATATTCATATTTTTTATGAGGGTACTCTTTTCGGTGAGTTAAAGTTCCAGCTTTCTTGTTCATTTTTTTCAAAAATACCATGATTTGGGTTGTCTTTAAATTTTCCAAAAACTCTTAGGGTAAAGTTACATGAGAAAAATTCCCAACATAGAAGTGGAATCGTAATTTTTTTGATAGGTCCTATCAAGTTTGGGTAAATTTTTCACTAGAAAAAATAGATGATATAAGTTCCCTTTATCCCACTCTAACCATTTCAAGTCCAAAGCTCAACAATATGGAAAAAAAATAGACAGGGAGAGTCATAGAACATGAATTTGTAAGAAAATAAAAATATCTGAAAATGCTTTGTCTTTCTTGGTGTTGATGTCATTTGACTCCAAACATGCCCCTATAATGCCCAAATAGTATACCAATAGTAATGGAGCATAATACAATTGTGAAATAGTAACACTATGTTAATCATTATGAGCTTACTATGATACTAGTAGGATACTAGTAATGAACTAGTGTTACATCTTGATTGACTGGTTGTTTCTATCATTAATGGTTTTATAGGATGTACAAAAAAATAGATACTTTTTAGATCTATCTTTATTGAGTGAGGAAATTTCAGGTAGAATAGAGGAAAGTGAGACATCTAGTAGGTCTAACAGGTGGAGATCAACTAGAGGCAAGAAGATCAGAATAAAATTCCATAGACGCATGGATTTTTTTCTTGTGAAAGGGGTATCATGTTATTATGATTATGAGAGAATAGACGGCATCGAGGTGTCCTTGAGGTACAAACATATAGTGAAAGAATGGGTACCCAAGGATCTTCCTGAAATAAACACTGATTTTTGTGTAAATGAAAGGATATATCGAATTGCTCCATCGTCATTACATGGTTTGGGGCTATTTTCCATGGATGGCATAAAGGTATGTTACGACAGATTAACTGAATTGATGTAGTAAATTGGACCCTATTATATCTACAAATATTGGATACGAATAGTCCAATATACAAAAAGTATGTGAAGATATGGCTTGGCTGCAAATTATATACAACTAAAAGACAATGATCAAAATAAAGGAGAAACTATCTACATTGTCGGAAGGCTAAAAGAAACAGGGAATATTGTAGGGTTTATAAACAGTACATGACTCACAATCAAAAATAAGATACCCAAATGCATATTTGAGGGGCGTGAAGGAAACAGTGTATTTGTATGTGTAATAAAATCAATAGCTACAAGGGAAGAGTTATTGATTGATTACAATTTGAATGAAATAGATACATATGTTTCTATTATGGGGGAGGTATGTATACTAATTTACCCAACCTGTAAGCAATGACTCTCATATTTCATGATTTTCATTATGTTCTTTATAGTGTTAATCGATTTGGAGAGATTTGGTATGTTTAGTACTCAGTGTGTCCTATATTTTTTTTCAACATTTGAATTTCTCATTAATTTGAATTTATTTCTCATGATAATGATCACGGTTCTAATTTTACTTTAACGTGGAAGTATGATCATGGTAAATTAAAAGAGGCCTCAAAACAAGTAAATGAACAACAATCTTCGAATTGCATTTAATGTGCATTTTATTTTGATGGTGATCAATTATTTTATTTGTTTACATAACTGAGTTTTCATTTATTTTGCAAATATGCAGTCAGTGGGACATGATGTTGATGATGATTTTCTCGGTGAAAGGGGTTTGTATTAATCCCCCAACCCTATGGTTTTAATTATAAAAAAGATCAATAAAGGAAACAAGGAACTAGCTCACTTGTTAGATATTCTAGATCAAACTCCTAAGGTTAAAGAAAGGATCAAAGAAGTTATGACAAGGATCAATACATATAAGGTAATAAACATAAGTTCAAGTGGTTTTATTTTAATGTCATAAGATCAATTATGAAATATTGATTTTTAACTTTTACATTATCTAAACGAAAAAAATGTTTTCTTTCTTATATAGAGAATTTTGGATACTACTGACACCAACATGCATGGTATCAGTAGTAGTGGTGTTGCACAAATTCCATAGGGTCCCAACGCAGGCCCTCGTATAGCTTCTAGGATGAAGCTATTTATATATCCACCTTCCACACCATTAGGTGAGAGACACAAGACGCAAATCGAGGAAGAAGCCACATAGGTAGGATTTGGAGGTGGCGACAGAGATGAGGCTGATGATTTGACAAAGTATATGGTTTCTTTTCCTAAAGAAATACGTGTGACTAGCATAGGGACCCTTAAGGGAACCTCTATGGTCAATGAGGAAGGGATTCCATTAAAGTAGGTTAATGTCCTAGGTAGTTTTTAAAATTTAATTTTTTTCATGTTCTCTATGTAGACAAATATAAATCATCTAAATTATTATTTTTAAATTAATAATCATATAATCATTTTGCATGTAGGGAACAATGATTTTTACAGGTCCTTGGAGAATAAGGATTTTCTCATTTTTAGGCCCAGCATATCGGAGAGGTGGAATTCCCACAATTCAAGCCTCAAAAAATAATTGATGGATTATTTAGAAATCCTTTTTGGTGTAGATACATTTAATAAGGCCTTAGCCACCTTTGCAGCTTGCCAATATTTAAAATGTATGTGAGAAACATATAGGAAGCACTTGAAACAAAATGATAGCGACGAGCGTCCTCTGATTATACCAGAGAGGGAGTGGAACGCCCTCATTGAGGACGCAAAAGAGAAGAAATTGAGAGATGAAGGAAAAACACCCTCTGGTCCCAGAAGGTTAATTACAATTTCAATTGAATACCTTCAAATTTTTTTATATGTAAAAAAAATTGTGGTATATATTAACATACTTGAAACTTTTGATGATAGGTTGATTGACACGTCAAAGGCCACAAAAGAAAGGATTTCCAAATGTGGCCTGCTCAGGCTATGCCAGGGTGGATACTTGAAGTTGCAGTCATGAATTGTATGTACCTAAATATATTATTTGTATCTCCTTAAAACTTTTAGGCAATTTCGTTGAATAACATAAAAAATACATAGTCTTATTTAATGCAGGGTGATGAGTTTGGTACTGAAACCATAGAGGAAGACCTCCATCTTGGTTACAAGTATGGCTATAAAGCGTTAGTGGAATGCCAACAAATCTTGGGGCAGATACCAAGAACCACTTTGTAGGATAAGGTAAATAAAATTCAATCCACATTAACCTTTATTATTAAAAAAATACAGTCATGTTGGATATTATTAATATTTACAACTTTGTTTTAATCATGGGAGAAACATTGTTAACAAACGCACTAGTATTGGAGAGTAGTGCGTTGATAGAAGTTTGCAACCAAAAGATTGTTTTGATACCATTAAGTCCCAATTTTCCATGGGGGTGCAACCCCATGATGGTGCTATGACCGAGCTATCACATGATGGTAATATGCTTGTATTTTAATCATATACTTAATAATTTCATAGGTAGACATTTTGCACTTCTATTTTTTTACTTATACATTTATGATTGTTCTTATAAATTTTGTGGTATGAATGGTAGAGAATGTTGTAATTGAGGATGATACAGATGAAGAGAAACATGTGGGGTAAACCATTCCAACGGTGTCAACCAGTGCACTAGGTAAATAATGACATTGTAGGTGTTTTTTTTAATTTTACTGAACTAGTTCAATGATATTTAAAAACTGGCCATTAAAATTTTGTATTCTTTTATTTTGTAGGTGATGCCTCATCAAAATGGCCTCCATTACACCATGAGTACCCCGCTACTAGGTGTTTTCTGTGTGATAGGATGCAATCACAATCATATTTTGAAGAGCACCTAGAGAACGAAGACGTAGATATTGATGAAATGATTAGGAACTATAGAGCTAAGAAGAAGAGGCCAGCTAAAAGTACTAAATGATAATGTAAATGAATATTTTAATAATTATTTAATATAAAATATTTTTTCATCGTATTCCGCTCACTCCAAATGGATCAAGGAAACATTTTATTTCATTGTAAACAATTGTGAATATTGGTATGTATATGTGTTTGTTTTTTCTGTAAATATTTCAATAGATTTATATGTTGAGTACTGCATAATTGAGAGTGATGTGAGGGGGGGGAAGAGGCCATAAGATCTTCCACCTTCACGTTGTTGGCCCTGTTTAGTAGAGAATAATTTATTGGAGTTGTTTAATCTTGGAGCAAACCTCCCTCGATCCAATGGAGCAACTACAAAGTCAATGTTGACTTCGTTGTTGCTACTTCAAATCAAGGGAGGTAGTTTGATCAAATATTAGACGCATGTCTCCAATAAATTATTCTCAAAACCAAGAGGATCTCATTTAGGTATGTTCCAAAACTCTCGTAAAAATGCATCTTAGAGTAAATAATGCACTACAAATATTATTGGTATTGATTTTTTATATATTTATGTAGGTTGAATGATTTTGGCAGGTACTTTAAGATCTTTCCTCATCGGTTGAGGGAATCTCAAGACTAATAGAGGGCCATACAGCTGAAGAGAAACATGTGGGATCAACCATTCCAACTATATTGTCGACCATTTCATCAGATCATGTGTGATTGCTCCTTTGAGCATATAAGTTTATATAGCCATCAATTCTAATTATACTTAATGTTTTATGAATTTTTATGTTCGATTGCTAAATTGAAAAATCACCATTTAGGTATGTATAATATTTTGATTATGTCCTCTATATATTATGGATATGTTAGTGTAGGTTTATGGTTCAGCAATGGATAAATCTAACATGAATGTATGGATAAATTCTAACATGAATGTATGGATCTGAACATGCCACCAAAAATGGTAGTTTCTTTCTGGTGACAAGATATTTGGAGGAATGGAACCTAGTAAAATAAACATTAAGACCATTTGGAGTATTAGAGATTATGAGATTGCAGTGCACCTGAATTGAAAGGACCATTTGGAGGATGAGAGATAGAGAGATTGCAATAAATCGTTTGGAGGCTCAGACATCATGAGATTGTACTACACTCCAAAGGGTGCATTGCAATTTGACATCTTTCTACCTCAAATGGTCATTTCAACTCGAGTGTACTACAATATCATGATGTATGGGCCTCTAAACGGTTCATTGTAATCTCACTATCTCTCCACCTCTAAATGGTCCTCCTTTACGCAACGATAATTTTTTTCTCCTTTGGTACAAGATGGAAGCTACGTAGTATGGCTCTCTATCATTGGGAACTTTAGGCATCTTCTCACTTCTTTCTGGGAAGAAAGTTTCATCCAAATGGTAGGTTTCCTAAGGGGTCATCCTTGCTCAGTGCTTGGATTTATCCTTGGATATGTTCCTTGGTGGTTGATATAAGTTCGTAGATGTTTATAGGGCCCCTGGATGTGTTCCAGGGAATCCTTTCTTAGTGCTTGGATTTATCCTTGGATGTGTTCCTTGGTGGTTGATCTAATACCCTAGACGTTTTCTAGGGCCCCTGGATGTGTTCCAGGGAACCCTTGCCTAATGCATGGATTAATCCTTGGTCTTTTACCTTGGTGCATATGACCCTAGATGTGTTCTAGGGCCCCCAAATGTGTTATGGGGAAACCTAGTCTTTGACCAGGTAGATCTTGGTGTAATACCAAGATGTGTTGATGTGTGATACTCTTCCTCTCTCCCGATATTTTTCATGATACCTAGGAGTTCCTATGAAGAGGGACATGAGCACATTGTTCATGGACCCCCTTATGCAGTGATGATAAAGTTTATAGGTCATTATGAGACTCATGTGGACATGTTTTTCCATTATGGACCGCCACTTGACTTTGTCTTAAAAGGTACCCCCTTGTTTTTTTATTTTATTGAGGTTTTGTTTATGTGATTGGGGTTTTATATGTGTTTAGGTTTTTTATAATGAATATTAATATTAATTGACATTTTAATTAATATTTATATTAATTAAATGTAAATATTTAATTATAATTTTAAATTTCCCTAACCCCTCTCCTTAACTATAAATAAGACCCTACCCTCTAGCATTATATTACACTCACACTCAATCACTCCTCACTCTCATTTTTGTTGCGACTACCTCAGTTGTTCTCTCTTGATGATGGTGCGACCTCCTTTTTAGATCAAACCCTAGAGGTTTGATTCATGTACCTAAAACTATTTTTGAGCATATTATAAAGGTTTTCCTCCACACATGTGATAGGTACATCTTTCTTATATAAGGAGGTAAGATTGAGGTTTGTCTTTTCACTCAGAAATTTTGTTTATACTCAAAATTTAACTTAGATATGTTAATTTATTTTATCATATATGTTGATCTTGTGAACAGAAAAATAAAAAGGCATTATTTGTTTCTATTTTTCCCTAATTCTAATTACAATTTTCCTATGACTTTGAACAAGGGAACACTAGTCTAGGAAGCCTCCTCACACCTTCTTATGACCATTCTTCTTTCTATTCTTATCCTATACCAAAAATCACTAAACAAAACAATGAATGGAATCATACTAAGCTCTATATTACTAAGATCTTGTTATAGAAACTACGTGACATGGAACTCAAATCATAACTCGTATCTACAGGTCATCGAACTCATTATGAAGCTTTTGTATGCTTAGAGTAGTCTCATTCTTAGGAAGATACAGTATGAAGATTAAGAATAACTAAATTATTACCTGCATTATATCAATCATATTGAGCCAATGACATCAATGAATATGTGAATGGTGATTGCCTTGTTTCTCTAATAAGATGCCATTACATGTTACCAGTCATATTGCTTTCCCATATTTATGCCTATTCAACATTAAACCTATTACTGGAACCAATGTAATTTGGAGGTAGAGGTTATACAACAATTTCATTAATGATTTCCATTTAATTGATACTCATATGATCTAATAACATGGACTAGTAATACCTATATAGCCTTATTTACTCATATTGTGTGATGTATGTACCCGATGATTTCAATGAATATGGAATAAAGGGGCATACGTTTTATATTATTTCTATGTGATCCTATTTCTTATAACAAGAAACACCAAAACATAAAGGTAAGCAATAATCTCATTAAGAGATAAGTGATAAGTGGTGGATAAAAAGCACCTAGTAGTGCAGGTCACCATTACATGAGGGGCTGGTCACTAGGAAAATAACTCCCCAAAACTACCTCTCTGTGCACATGTGCAATGTTACTAAAGTCTAGTGAAGCTTAGTTACATGTATAAGTTCCCCACAAATGATGTTATAATGATCATCATTGTGACACTAGTTACAAGATTAAATCAATCCACTAGACAACATTAAAACACATTCTAACATATCCCTCATCTAGAAATGAAAAAATCCAATGCATGCATCAATATGGATCTTTAAGTTTAGAAGCTAGACATATGAATTCTTATTTGAATATATCCATATGAATGGATCTTTAAGTTTTTCATCTTTATGATTTTCTACAACAAAATTAGGAAAATTCCTAAGTTCATGAGATGTGATGGGAACATGTGTAAAGAGATTGAAATTGATTGTTATTGATTGCAATCAATAAAAATCAATTTCAATGTCATGCAATGTGTTTCTCTCCATCCTCTTGTTGAGTTCTATATAATCCTCTAATTTATTCATATGATTACCCACATTTTATAGAACTTAATTACAATTCAACAATTCAACCCCAAAGAACTTACCTCAAAGCACCATTTAACTTTGAAAACTCACCTCTGGATATAGTGCACCTTCGGAGGATCGATGAAGGGGGTGAATATTGAAGATACAATGATAATTGTAGCCAACCCATAGGTAATGAAAATATTTGCAAAAGCATGTTGGTTTTCATTTTTTGATAGGTTATAAGGCTAGGACCTAGGAATTGGATTGGAATTTGATAAAACCTTCAACAGTAGTAGGGAATTAGTGCAACAACTAACCTAAATTCTAATTGAAGAATTCATCAGTTGATCCATAGGGATCCCCTTGAAAGGTGGAAGGTGGTTAAATAATTTGAAGCTACTAGTAGATAGTTAGCCTCAGTTTCTAACAAATCCCTCTCCTATGCCTGGCATACAAAAATGAATTCAAAGAGACTTGTTTATTTCACCTTGGAAAGAGGTATATTTCATCATCCAAAATTTCATAACTTGTTCGGGGAGGTAAAAAATAGTGTTTCACTACTTTTTCAAACTCATGATGCACCTCAAGAATGAATAAATATTAAACATGACATTCTTATTGTAGTGTGATGATTGAGGAAAGAAAAGGTAGAGGGTAAGTGAGCACTGTAATGTGAATTCACCTACAGGAACACTCCAACAATTGATTTCCAAATCCTACAAAACAAAGCATGAAATGAATTATGTTTCAACAATTGAGATAGAATTTGCATAAGAAAAACATGGAATGAATATACTTTACATAGAAAAATAAAACACATGGACACAAACTCCAACACAAAATCCATGTAAAAACTTGTTGCAATATGTATTAATCTTCTACAAAAGTCCACTACAATGGCTTAAAAAGCTTCAAAAAAATTCTATCCCCCCCCCTTTTGATTACATTGAGTATACAAATAGATGAAAAACTCAGATCCTACCTCCAAGGGTATACAAATAGATGCAAAACGCAGATCCTACCTCCAAGGGTTGCACTGCTCCCAAAATGCAACAAAACCCTCATTTTTTCACAAATTTATTAATTGTTGGTTATTACTAGATTCACCATGCTAGTGAAGTGTTTGAATTCTTAGTGAAATCCAAATTGTATAGGAATAAAATCCAACTTAATATCCGTCGTTAGTGACATGTCTACATGTGCAAAGTTATTGACTCTGGAACAAGGTAAGAAAACCCATGCCTAGGAAATAAGAATTTATTGACTTGGTGAGGTTCCTCAACTCATCATTGACATTATTCATGATAAGAACCAAATGTAAGGTTTAACAACATAATCAAAACTCTTTCCACTATATCTAATCTAAGTTAATATTGATGGAATCTTACATCCATGGTTATGCTATAACATTTGTATTTGGTTATGGAATTTGGCTTTGGAACATGGTAAGAAGTTAATGTGGGGATTTTAGAATTTCCCACTAATTCTTCAAAAGATGCCTAAATGGGATGTTGGTATCAATAGTGGGATGTTGGTATCAGTAGTGGGATGTTTTTTCAATATTGATCATTTGGTATCAATATCCCCTACCATCGATGATAATAGTTTATTACCATAGGTTGTTACGATACCTTGGAGGCTATGCAATCATTAGATACCATAAAATATATGATATCTATAATTACCAAGAAATTGTCAAGAAACATTACTTGAAAGCATTGTTGATTTCCCGTGACATATGGGAACAACTCCCTAATTACTTGAGGAATAGGAAACTTGTGGGTTATCCACATTTCATTTCATCCCTCAACAAAGAAACCTTTTACATAAACTCTATAATAATACATGATGTTAGGTGGCTTGGCCTTGGACTTCACTTTTCCCTTCTTTGGTGTCCTATTAAGTTTTACAAGTCACCCATCAAGTAGGAAGAATGAGAAGAAATGCAATGGACTCAAGTAGACAAAGAACTTGGATTTTATGGTCCAAATGAATTTGGGCACCTAGCCTTCATTTGGGAGGATCTTCACTTCAGTTCTCTTGAACGCGAATGGTAGGTTGCATGAGGACATGCAACACTTTTGGTTGAGGGGATAAGATGGGCTCAGGAAATGACACATTTTTTCCACCTATTATCTCTTTGTCATATCTCCCAAGGCTGTGAAGGAAACTAGAAAAGGTAACCTCAAACCAATATTTTGGTCAGTATCTATCCCTACCAACCAGAGAGGGCTCTCTCAATTGGTCAAAATCAATGATATAACTTAAAAACAATGATCTTTGGCTAGGTATTGGGTATAGTGAGAAGTTTTGATAATAAAGTGGGGGTTTTGTTAGAGAATGGGTTTGAAAACCAGGAAACTAGAATAATCAGTCTTAAACAACAGTTGCAAAGGTAAAACATGGGAAATGTAGTTGGAAATGTATGTCCAATTGAATATTTTTTTAGTGTGATGATTGAGGGAAAAAAATGTACAGGGTAAGTGAACATTGTAATGTGAATTCACCTACAGGAACACTGAAACAATTAATTGCCACATCCTACAAAACAAAGCATGAAATGAATTCTATTTCAACAATTGAGATAGATTTACCATAAGAAAGAAATGGTATTAATATAATTTACATAGAAAAATAAACACATGGACAAAAACTCCAACACAAGAATCCCTGTAAAAACTTGTTGCAATCTGTATTAAGCTTCTGCAAAAATCTTCGACAATGGATTCCAAAGCTTCAAAAAAATACTCTCCTCCCCCTTTTTGATTACATTGAATACTTCAGATTAGGATAATTTTCCTAAAAGATCTACAACAAAAACACAAAATCTGGGAGGTTGAACTAATTCCCAAATTTGTCCCAATTGACCTTTGACCTCTTTAATTTATTCAATGTCATCCAAATTTACATAATAAATGACTATGACCATCCTTATTTGACTTAATTACATCATATGACCTTTTACAATTCGATCTACTAACTTTTACATTGACCAAAACAAGAAAAATTCAAAAAAATTAAAGTTTAACAGAAGTGTAGCGTCCAAAACTATAGAAGCGTTGCGCTAGTTCAAGGTTGTTTTTGGAAAACATTTAGGAGTTCATTTTGAATTTTGGAAACTAGGTCAAGTATCCCCACGTATCTACTTTCCAATGAACCATCAAACTCGAGAAAATACCAATGGGAAGGACTTCAAAAACTGAATTTTCCAACCTTACTCAGAAGTGTCGCTCTGTGGGTCACACTGTGCAGAAGGGTAGCACTGTAGGTCAAACTGCTCAGAAGGATTGCACAGTGGGTGGAAATACTCCCAAAATGAAAAAAAACCCTCATTTTTTTCACAAATTTAATAATTGTTGGTTATTCCTAGATTCACCATCTTAGTGAAGTGTTGGAATTCCTAGTTAAATCCAAATTGTCTAGGAATAAAACCCAACTCAATCTCTGTGGTTAGTGATATGTTTACATGTGCAAATTTATTGACTCTAGAACAAGGTAAGAAAATCCATGGCTAGGAAATAATAAATGGATTCACAAATAATGTTATTATGGGCAATGTCTTCTATAAATAGAATACAATCATTTCTATTTGCAATAGAATTAGTAAACCCTTGCCAGGAATTAAATGCATCAAGGACTTAGTCCACGATGACTTCAAGAGGTTCCTCAACTTGTTAATGGCATGAGACTTGTTGGGAACAAAATCAAAGAATTCAACACCATAATCAAAATCCTCTTCACTATATCATATCTAAACTAATACTCATGGAATATAACATCCATGTTTGTGCAATAATAAGTGCATTTTTGTTATGGAATTTCACTTTGCAACAAGACAATAAGTTCATGTGGGGATTTTAGAATTTCCCATTGATTGTTCAAAGGAATTCATAAATGGTATGTTGGGTCATGGAATGCAATCATTGTTGTTTATTACTAGATTCACCATTCCCATCAAGCCTTGACATTCTTAAATTGGAATTCAATAATTGGGTCTCTGTGATATCTTGACATTATTCAATGAAATGCATGTCTTGGGCATAAAACCTAACAAAATCATCTTGGCCAATGTTCTACCTACATGTGTAGATTTATTGGCTCTAGAATAAGGTAAGTAGGTTGATGCAATTCAATCATTGCTAGTTATTCCCATGCTAGGAATGCCCATGAAGATTTGATATTCTTCAATGAAATGCAAGTTGTCCTAGGCATAAACCCAACTTAATTGTCGCTAGTGTTATACCTACATGTTTGAATTTATTGTGTATATAATAAGGTAAATTGATCCATGGTTATGCAATAACAATTGGATTTAAATGTAATGTTTTTGTGGGTAGTGATCTTGTAGAAATGCAATGCAATAATTAATAATTAATATAGAATTATTAAACCATTATTAGGATTGATATGTATCAAGCAATAAATCCATGTTTACTTGGTGAGGTTCTTTGACTCATCATTGAAATGATTCATGATAAGAACCAAATGTAATATTTAACACCATAATCGAAACTCTTTCCCCTATATCTGATCTAAATTAATATTAATGGAATCTTACATTCGTGGTTATGCTATAATATTTGTATTTATGGAATTTGGATTTGGAACAAGGTAAGAAGTTCATTTGGGGATTTTAGCATTGCCCACTAATTGTTCACAAGATGCCTAAATGGGATGTTGGGTCATGGACTGAAATCACTGCAAGTTATTCCCAGATTGGAAATCCTTGTTAAGACTTAACATTCTTCAATTTCAATGGAATCATTGGGTCCCAAATCCTTGACATTCTTCAACGAAATGCATGTCCTAGGCATAAAACCCAACTCAGTCATCATGGTTGGTGTTCTATTTCATATGTATTGGCCTTGGAACCAAATAAGTCCATCCTTGGAATGAAATCATTATTTATTATTCACAAAGTCACCATCCCCATGAAGCCTTAACATTATTCAATAAAATGTAAGTTTTCATGGGCATAAAACCCAACTCAAACATTGTGGTCAATTTTTTGTCTACATGTGCATATTTATTGGCTCTATACCAAGGTAAGTTGATATATGGTTATGCAATGCAAATTGTATTTGCATGTAATATTATTATGGGCAATTTTAATGTAGAAATGTAATTCAATCATTGTCGGTTGGGATAGAACTAATAAACACTTTTTAAAAATGAAATGCAAAAAATACTTAGTCAGTAACTTGGCGAGGGTTCCTATACTTGTCAATGACATGATCCTTTCTATAAGCCCAATACAAGGTTCTAACACTAGAATAAAAAATGTTATATTATATGTTAACTAAATTGATAGTCATGGAATCTTACATCCATGGTTAAGAAATATGAAGTTCATTTATTATGGAATTTGGCTCTTGAAAAAAGTAAGAAGTGCATGTGGGGGTTTAGAATTTCCCACTAATTGTTCAAAATAATACCTAAACAAGATGTTGTGGTAATCATTATTGGTTATTCACATATCGTACATCATCGTGAAGCCTTATAATTCTTTGATTGGAATTCAATCATTAGGTCCCCATGAAGCCTTGATATTATTCAACAAAACACAAGTCCTACGCATAAAATCCAACTCAATCACCATGGTTGGTGTTCTGTCTACATGTGCATATTTATTAGCTCTGGAAAACGGTAAGCATATCCATGGAATGAAAACATTGTTGGTTATTCCTAGACTCACCATTCCCATGAAATCACAACATTATTCAATGAAATGTAGGTTATGCTAGGAATAAAAACAAACTCAATCATCATGGTTAGTGTGATGCCCGCATTTTTGGATTAATTAGCTCTAGAAAAAGGTAATTAGATACATGGTTATCCAATAAAAATAGGATTTGAATTTAATGTTTTTGTCGGCAATGGTATTATAGAAATGTAAAACATTTATTGTTGGTTCAGATACATTAGTAAACCATTGTTTGTAATTAAATGTAGCAAGAACTTACTCCATGGTGACTTGGTGAAGTTCATCAACTTATCAACGACATGACCCTTGCTAAGAACCAAATAAAATATTCCAACACCATAATCAAACATAATGCATGCAACATATTGCATCCATGGTTATTCCATTTACATACAACAAAATAAATGTATGACTCTAGAATAGAGGAGAGTCAACATTACATCCAACTTCTAATTGTCAAGCAGAATGAACATTTAGAGAAAACATGGATAAGCATTAATGCATAATGTTATGAATGTTATCAAAGGTTATCCTTTTGAAAAGTGAATAATGTTATGAATTATATCAACGAAGATCCTTTAGGGACATGGTTATGGAATAAAAATTGGATTTGAAAGTAATGTTGTCATGGGAAATGGTCTTGTATAAATGGAATTGCCATTTTTTTAAATACCCTACATGTTGTCTCTATTGTGACGTCTTGGAGTGTAACTCCCATAACAAACACATCCGATATGATCTTCTTACCATCGGTGTTGAAACCATTTCTTGCATCGGTCTTATGATGCTTGAAGACGTCACTCTCATAGAAAACATGTCGAAGATGATGCTCTTACCATCGGTGGAGAGATGTTCCCCTACGTCGGTCTTACGACGCCTGGAGATATCGCTCCCATAGAAAACATGTCGGAGATGATCCTCTTACAGTTGGTGGGGAGACATTACCCTACGTCGGTTTTACAAAATCTCATGATGTCTAGTAACATCTCTCTTGTTGGTCCTAAGGTCGGCACCTGACTGCTAAAGGGCATAGCTAGGCCACCTATTGTTTTTAGAATAATAATTCTTTGTTTTTGGTGGGTTAGGTTAGAGGGTTGGGTTTAGCAATACAAGATCAAGTTTTTGTTTGGATAGGAAAAGGATGAGGGTTTTCGTTATCTAATGCCACACTAATGACAAACAATGAACAACAGAGGGTAAAAGAAGAGGAAAAAAACACACCACTCAATGAGTAGCCTGCTTCAAGAATTATGATGCATAAAATAATATTTCAAGCATCAAACATGTATCATAACACAATCATTCCCATAGGTTCCAAGAAAAGCTAGACTTGACCGAGGCATAGTTGTAATCACAGGTTGCATGTTAATAAAGACAAGTTAGGAAATAACTAAAAAGGAAAGAGAAGTAATTAGCACAAATCAAGACTGCATTCACGATAAGACACACACAGATTAGAAAACAAGCACTATCATCAATAGTGTATTCACCAGGTAGAGACTTTAATCCATATGGAGAATAGGTTCAGCCAAATTGATGTATTCATTTCCTTTTCATCCAAAAATATGACCCTTAAAATATCCAAAAACTACATATTTAACAGAGTTGCATAGGTTCTCGTCCTTAGGGGATTGAGACCTAGTTCTAGTTTACCGACTGTAAGAAAGACTGACTAATCTAACTGACATTACATGGAGTTCAACATGAGAACTCCACACTAGACTTAACCAGTAACAAGTGGTTCTTATCACACACAAAAGGCCACTTGTTATTTAATTTAAAAGAGTGTTGTAATGGAGCAATTGGAACTTCTATTGGAAATGAGACTGCATGTACTGAACAAAATAAGATGGAAGAAAAATAATTGAAGTGGCATAACAGAGTTATGTGTTGAAAAATTACATGCCTAGGAGATGGAGGCCATTGGAGACAATTGGTTGTATTCATATTTATCTTCTTGAGGAAGGAAGTAGTCTTTTGAAGTGTTCTCGAACTGGTTTCATCGAATTGGGATTTTATCCTATGTTCTCAGCCTATGACAGGGCCTTCAACAAATAAGCAAATTCTATGTCGACCCCATCACCTGCCATATATACATGTGAATATATTCACTAGAAAGGTTGATGGCCCAACGGTCATGGAGGGGAAAATGGAGGCAATCATCTAATGGGAAGGCAGGATGAGTGGATGCGAGGGTAGATGACCTGTGAGGACAGATGTCAAAAGGTGAGAGGAGGTGTGAATATGATGGAGGTATCGAGAGTATGGAGTTGGTGATGTGTAGCGAAGGATACAAGTGGCATGTAGAGAGAGGAGTAAATAGGTTGGGAGGTGAGTGGAGGTGAGTGGAGGACAAGTGGCGAGTGGTGACAGGAGAGAGAATAATATGGTATAATATGAATGGGAGATAAGTGTTGGGTGGTGACATGAATCGTATTGGGAGGAAGTTCGCCAAGATTCCGGAGGGGGGGTAGGTGGTAAAAGGATTAGATAGGGGGGGTATAGGAACATGGGAAAGAGTGATGTTAGGTGGGGCCCACGATGGAGAAACCTCTTTTCCTGGACCCCCCCCCAACCACGTTAAAGGCATAAACGTTGGGGGGGTCGGGGAAGCCATGAGGACTATTGATATGATGGTTGGAGATGCCTATGATGGATATTAGGATGGGGGTTATACATCTGGTGGAAAAATGTATTTTCTCCACCTTATGTAATATCAAAAGCCACGGGATCTGTCAATCTGGCTTGAAGGTCGGATCTTGACCGTCAATCATGTCAACTTGTCGTCTACCCATGTCTAGAGGCCGAGGAGGACTATTATTATTCATTGAGTTCCCTGTGGAAGATTAGTGATATTCTAATGAATTTATTGACCTTTATTGTCCCCTGAACAAATAAAACTTGGTGGACCTTCATGGAGTTCATTACTGGCGAATACGATGACAAGTGTTCAAACTTGAACCAGATATGTGTTTACCTTTCAAGAAATAAAAATAGATGGTGAAACAACGTAAAAGGTGAACAAAAGCCATGAAAATTAAAGTGAAAGACATGATAATCAAACAAAAATAGAACTCATCATGATGGATGGATAGGGTAAAATAAAAAAAGGACAGGGGTGCAGACCTAGGTACCAACATTGGCTCTAAATGGGGATAACTTGTCCCTGTGAAGTGATAAGAACTGTAGATTGGTGCCTTATCCATTGGGCTTACATAATTTATCTTACCTTCCATCACTTACCTCTATTCATGTATGCCAAACTTGTACATCTGCTACTGTGCCTCAACCATGCATTTTATTGAACTGAAAATTGAAGCTACACCTCAGTGCCCTTATTGAGCTATGGAGTCTTACTATCAATCAACTTAATAAACGAATTGAACAGAAATGCTCAAATGAAGAGATTAATTCCAAACATCCCTAAATGATCAAGCAACAATCAAAGGAAAGGATATATGGTACATGAGGGATCTTCCCTCATCTTTAAGAAAAATAGTGTTTCAGGAAGCACCCATTTACTAGGCCTCCAAAAATATCTACATCATTCAGGTTGTGTAAGATAAAGGTGTTATTGTCCATCACCTCAACCACCTTAAAAGGGCCAAACCATAGGTTGTCAAATTTACCATGATTGGACTTGTCATCCCTTCTAGCATCCCACCTCAATACCAGGTCACCTTTCTAAAAAATCCCCTTCTTGGTTTTCTTGCTAAGGATGATTTGATCTTGCTCTGGTATGCTCCAACCCTCTGATCCAATGCTTCTCTCCTTTTTTGAACCTCTATAATATGGAATATTCTTATTTGTATGTCATTCAACTCCTCCATCTCTTCCTGTAAGAACATTAATACTAGTATAACAAGTTGAGTGGGAAAACCAACATCTATGCCATAAACAATATGGAATGGTGAGGTTCCCAAATACCTCTTGGTGTTGATTCTGTCAGCCCAAAAAGCATACTTAAGTTTGGAGTACCATGATTTCTTGTTATCAACCAACAATGTTTTGATAATCCTCATGAGAGTTTTATTTGATGACTCTGCCAGACCATTCCCTTGAGGTAAATAGGGTGTGGAATGTGTCAAGGAAATTTTATGACTTCCACAAAAGTCAATCATAGATTTGGACTTGAATGCTTGGGAATCATCTGTTACAATATTGCTGGGGAAACCAAATATGGAAAAAATATTAGTTTCTAGGAAATTTATGATCACCTTGTCAATGGCATTCTTGGTGCGCACGACCTCAATCCACTTGGTGAAGTAATTAGTGGTAGTGAGGATCCACTTGTGTTTTCCACTGGAGGGTGGATTTATTTATCCTATGAAGTCTAACCCCCATTTTTGGAGTGGACCACTAGCAGTGATAGGTTGTAGGGGTAGTGATAGTATTTTTTTCTTTTCTGCAAACATTTGGCACTCTTTGCAGGCCCTGACAGTAGCAAAAACATTAGAGAAAAGGGTGGGAAAATAGTACCTTACCCTTAGGATCTTGAGAGATTTTTCCATCCAATGTTGGTGTCCTGCACATACTCCTCTATGCATTTCTTATGTGACTTGTTTGGCCTCACTTTCATTAAGGCATTTTAACAAGATGCCAGCAGGGTCTCTCCAATACAGGTTTTGGTTTGAGATGCAGAATTTGATGGCTTTCAATAAGAGAGACTTGGAATTTGTCTTCTTCACATCTGGTGGACATTCAAATTGTTTCATAAAATAGATGATGTTTTTATACCAAGGTGAAGAGGAGTAGTTTTCCAATAACTATAAGTTGTCTAGTCCAGAATGTATGATGGGTGCATCTGATTGGGTGAAGATTTGATGCAATTATAGAACCTTACAATTCGATTTGGATAGAAATTTGGCCAATCCTTGTCCATTGATCAGTTTGGTGGGATTTATGTGTAGCTCATATTCCAATAGTTTGACAATCCATTTTCCCCTTTTCCCTCAATACCTGGCTAGACCATAATTTATTTAACACAACTTCTAGGAACAAAGGATGTTATGCTAGACTATAGCACATAAAACCTAAATGATTTGAGGGATTTGATCAGTGCATAATCCTTCTTTTCTAATATATCATACTTCAACTCAGAATATATGAGAGCTATGATGAAAAAGGCTATGGTTTGTTCATGCCCTTATTCACTTTTGTGGAGTAATATAACAACAATGGTTTCTTCTTAAGTGAAGGAGAAGATGAAGAAATATTTGGTATAGTCAGGACTGACTAACACAGGGGATTCAACTAAATCTTGCTTGATTGTTTGGAAATATGTTTTTTCCTCCAAGGACCACTTTATCAAAACAAATTTCTTCAACATGTTATTAATAGGCTTCAGAATTTCAACAAAATTAGGCACAAAATGTTTGAGGAAGTTTATCTTACTAATAAAAGGATGGACAACCTTTTTATTTCTGGGGATTTCAATATCTTGAATGGCACAAACCCTCTTTGGATCAATTTTTATACCTCCTGCTGATATGATGTGGCCCAGGAGATTTCCTTATGGCATGGAAAAGTGATACTTTCTAGGACTCAAGGATATTCCATATCTCCTTCATTTCTTGAAAACCTGCTCTAGGTGGTACAAATGTTGGTCATGAGACTTGGATAAAATGGTTATGTCATCTAAGTATATAACCATAAATTTGTATTTCTCTCCCACAAAAGCTATGTCCATGGCTCTTTGAAAAGTGGCCCCTATGCTCATCATCCCAAATGGCATCTTGTCATACATGAATGTTCCCCATGGAGTGGTGAATGTTGTTTTTTCTTTATCCCCCTCATACACTGCTATCTGGTTATAACCAAAGTATCCATATAGCAAGGAAATTTTGTGTGCAGCTACCACCCTTTGTAAAATATGATCCATCTTGGGGAGGGTGTAATTGTCCTTCAGAGACACTTGTTGATATTTCCAAAGTCAACAAACAAGCGTATCTCACCACTTTTCTTCCTTACATGCACTAAGTTGGCCACCCGACTTGATTACCTCAATGGTACAATAATCTTGGCATCCAACATTCTTTTCATATCTTTCTCAATTATGGTCACTAACATGGGATTAAACTATTGAATCTTATTTTTGAATGGCTTGGAGCCAACGTTTAGAGGGATGATGTCAGTGTAAAATGACTTCAAATCTTCATAGGACCATGAAAAAGTATCAGAAAACCTTTTAATGAGGCTGACATACCTATATTTTTGTTCTATAGGTAATTCTTTGGACAACTTGATGATCTTGGGATTCTTAGTGGTCCCAATATTGCAATATGTCACCTCTTCTTCTTGACTCTTCATGGCATCTCCTTTGTAAACATCATTACTGTCAAACAATCTCTCCAAAGGAAGTAGTCCTTTTGGAATATGGTTGGTTTTCAGTTCCACAATATTATGACCAACCACTGTATTCAACAGAGGAGATGCTTGTTGATATTCCAATTTGTCATCTTTACCTTCTTGGCCCTTTTGATCAATTGAGAGATTGGATAATTCATCAATGGTGTGTAGAAATATCTGCAGCTCTAGATCATCACTAAAGACCTGCCCTTGTTTTGCGTTGTTTGGTATGGTTGTTCTATGTATGATCTCCACCTGATATTTTATTTTTGGGCCAATGGTAGGCTTGAAATTGCTGGAATCTAAGGCCAAAGAGTCTTCCTTATGATTTTGTTCTTTGTGAATAAAGGTAATGTTGAATGCTAGAAATATGTTATCAATCAGGTCCCATACCTCATTTTTTTACAGCTTCAGCCTGTATTGCTTAGTTTGATAGATGTTACTCACTTAATTGATGACCAACTTAGAATCACTAAAAATTGCTAAACAATCAATGGCCATCTCTTTCGAAACCCTCAATCCCAATACCAGACCTTCATATTCATCTATATTATTAGTAGTTTCAAACTCCAGCTTATAAGAGATGGTTATTACTTCTTCTAAAGGGTAAATGAGGATAATACCTGCACTAGATCATTATTTTGATGAATAAACATTGAAATACATCTTCCATACTCTGTTATGTTGACCTATCAGTGGTTGATCTTTTCCTTGTCTAACTAATATTTCAGTTTCATCATCATCTAAATGGAAGACACATGATCCAATCTCATCCTAAACAACATAGATTGAGTGATTGTTGGGTTTTTTATGGTAACTGACAATGTAAGATAACCTTACCTCTCTATATAGCCTCCTATGTTCACCTCCAAACACATGAATGGTGGCATAAGTGAGGTCCATTTGTAATGATACTCCAACCTTCTTAGCCCAAGTTATGGATAAACGAATATGAAACTTTCGGGGAATGTCTGATAAAACAATGTCCATCAGTACACTCTTCATGGGTAACTTTGCTAGAGAAACCACCATATCCTTTATCAATCCCAAACATTTTACTTTCTTAAAATCAAAGGAGTACAGGTCTTGGTAAGGCTTGGTAATATCCATACCTAATTCTTCCATAAAAACTTTGGGCATGAAATTGTGAGAGTCTCCTGAATCCATAAGAGAGTTATGCAGGATCTTATCATGGACATTAAAAGATATATAGAATGGAGGAGAATCATCAGAGATATATTCAATGTGTGGGCCCACGATAATGGCTTGGTTTTCATCCTATAGACTAATGACATCAGAAGATGCACTAGAAGGAGTTGGCTCCAGAAATTTCATGATGGATTTCATAAAAGGCTCATTTTTTAAAACTTTTGTTAGAGGCACATGGATCTTGATCTTTGTCAATTCATGTTCTAGGATGAAAGAGGTTGGTGGCCTATCATATTCTTTTATTCTAGGGACTGCAAGTTTTGATAGGTGAAGTTGTTGAGTTTTGTATGACATACTTTTATTTGGACTTGGCTTGGGGGGAGCTTTATCTTGTTTTCTTTGATCAAAGGTCCTGGCCCTATGGCCCCTTCTCTCATCCTCAAATAATATTTATTCTTGGTTTGACCTTGAATATCTCCCTCCTCCCCTATCTGATCATCAAATTGATTTGACAATTGCACTACCTCATATTGTTGCTATGTTAAGTGGCAGGTGTAATAATTTGTTTCATTGAAAATCACAACAATATCATCCACAACATCATTGTCTACATCCATCTCCTCAATTTGATTATTTTGGAAAGGAGGAACTACCCTTTGATCATAAACATTTATTCTTTCTCTTTGCATTATTTGAGGGGCATCATTAGGCCTTCTGAATTGATTTTGATTTCTATTTCCAACCCCTCGGAAAGCTCTGTTTGGCTGTTTGGATTCCCATTTTCTCTTAGCTATTTCAAAATTCAGATCCTTCAAAGTCTCGGTCATTTCCTCAATTTTTGGATCAGATGTGGTTGAGTTAGAGGATGTAGTGAAATCATCTCTATATTTTTTCTTATCTTTATCAGATATATACTTTAGTATGTTTGATGACAAAATATTAGATTCAACCTCAATCGATGCTTCCTGCATGGACAACAATGTGTTTGATATTCTCTCTCTCAAGAGCATGGATAACTATGCATCAAATGAATTAGCATAATTTTTTTTGGTAGAGGATTCAATTGGTTTGGTTTCATCTAGGATTGTACCATACATTTTATTGAATGTCTTGGTGAATTCTGAAATAGATTCACCATTCTTTCTCTTAAGAGCCCCAAATTTAGTGATGTAGTAGAGGTAATCTCTTATATCACATCACTGTTTTATGAAAGCCTCATATAATGCCTCAATATATGCAATGGAATTTGGGGGAATACCCCTGAACCATTTTCTGACTTCCCCATCCAGACTCTGTATGAAACACCTCATCCATACTTCAACATAATCAATGTTAAAGTTGCCTACAAAGTTGTAGAAGGATACCATATGTTATTCAATAGTTACTTCATCTTCCCTATTATATATTAGCAAATATTTCATATAATATGTGGCTTGGAGTGCATGTAAACCTACAGACAGTACTAGGGGTGCATATCTGGCAACAATTATGACATCCATCATGTTATCAACCATGGTTTGAATAATAGGAATCTGCAAATTTATGGGATATATAGGGGTGGATGCAGGACTGGATGTTGAAGTGGAATCACAAGTTGAAGATGTCTTAGCTTCTTTGGACTTATGATTTTTAGGGCTAGCAAATTCAAGCTACTTGTGATGATGGTTTGAAGTATTCTCTTGGTGTGCAGTGTTACCCTTGAGGGGGGATATATATCTCTGAGGTATAGTATATTTTCTTGGTTTCCTTTCCAGTTTAGAGACTACTTTGTTATTATTAGGGTTAGAATGAGCCTTCTTGGCTTCTTTGTTTTCAGATTTGGGACTGTTGACTCCCTTTCTAGGTGCTACTATTTCTTCTTTAAATTTCAATCAGTGAAGTCACTAGGTAAAATATGGAAATCTATCTATGTCTGATCATTTTTCACCATCAAAGGTCAAAGTTGATCAATTTTCATTCTCCTAGGAAAATATATTTCTTTACTTCGTTCCTCAGCAACGTCGCTAGAAGATGTTGGTCCTAAGGTCTGCACCTAACTGCTAAAGGGCAGAGCTAGGCCACCTATTAGTTTTAGAATAATGATTCTTTGTTTTTGGTGGGTTAGTTTAGAGGGTTGGGTTTACCAATAAAAGATCAAGGTTGGTTTTGAACAGGTCAAGGATGAGGGTTCTCCTTAGCTGATGGCACACTAATGACAATGAATGAACAATAGAGGGTAAAAGCAGAGGAAAACAACACACCACTCAATGAGTAGCCTTCTAGAAGAATTTTGATGCATAAAATAATATTTCAAGCATCAAAGATGTATCATAATGAAATCATTCCCACAGGTTGCAAGAAACACCAGACTTCACCAAGGCATAGTTGTAATCATAGGTTGCATGCTAATAAAGATAAGTTAGGTAATAGTTGAAAGGGAAAGAGAAGTACTAAGCACAAATCAAGATTACATTCATGATAAGACACACACAGATTAGAGAATGAACATTGTCATCAATAGTGTATTCATGAGGTAGAGACTTTAATCCATATGCAAAACAAGTTCAACCAAATTGATGTATTGATTTCCTTTTCTCCCAAAAATCCGACCCCCAAAATATACAAAAACTACATATTTAAAAGAGTTGTGGAGGCTCTTGTCCTTAGGGGACTGAGACCTAATTATAGCTTACTAACTGTAATACAAACTCACTAATATAACTGACATTGCATGGAATTCATCATGTGAACCCCACATTGGACTTAATCGATAACAAGTAGTTATTATCACACACAGAAGGCCACTTTTTATTTAATCTAAAAGAGTGTTGTAATGGAACAACTGGAACTGCTACTAGCAATGAGACTTCATGTGTTGAATGAATTGAGATGGTAGAAAAATACTTGGAGTGGCATAATAGAGGTCTGTGTTGAAGGATGACATGCCTGCATGCTAGAGGCCACTAGAGACAATTGGCTATATTGGGAGCTATCTTCTTGAGGAAGGAGGTAGTCTTCTGAAGCATTCTGGAACTGTTTGCATTGAACTGGGATGATATCCTATGTTCTCTATGATAGATCCTTCAACAACTAAGAGAATTTTGTGCTGACCCCATTAGCTACCATCTATACCTGTGAATAGCTTCGTTGGAAAGGTTGATGACCCAACGGTCATGGAGGGGAACGTGGAGGTGAGCATCTAATGGGAAGGCATGATGAATGGATGTGAGGGTATATAACCTATGAGGATAGGTGTCAAAATGTGAGAGGAGGTGTGAATATGATGGTGGTATCAAGAGGATGGAGTTGGCAATGTGTAGTGAAGGATGTAGGTGGCACATAGAGAGAGGATGAGTAAATAGGTTGGGAGGTGAGTGGAGGACAAGTGGCCAATGGTGACAACAGTTGGAGTATTATGGTATAATATGAGTGGGAGACATATGTTGGGTGGTGAGAGGAATGGTATCTAGAGGAAATATGGTAGGATATTGGAAGGGGGGGCAAGAGGTAAGAGGATTAAAGAGGG
>ML798939.1:139509-164609 GCA_009831015.1 Picea engelmannii | reverse complement strand
CTCATTAAATGGAGGAAACTACCAGCTGAAGATTCCACTTGGGAAGATGAGTATTTTATACAGAAGCATCCAAAGTTACTCAAGCGTTGCGGACAACACTTGTCTCAAGGGGAGGGGAATGTTAATCCCTAATATTGGCTCATTACCCCTTAATTGGGGCATATTAGATTAGTAATTCCATTTTATTTATGTCGGCTTTAGGCCATTAGTAATGTTATTCTATTTATGTCGGCTTTAGGCCATTAGTTGTAATTATACCTCGTAGTCTCCTATATATACCAAGGAGACATTTTCATTTTGAATCATCTTGTACTTGAACATTTAAGTGGGGTAAAAGGAGGTTGCCCCCTCAAAGAGGCTTATTATCTGAAATTATCTCTTTTTCAAGACGTTGAGTACTTTTTATGAGGTTTTTCTATGGTATATTGATATTTGGTTCCTAACATTTCCTTACTTATCTGATAAATTAGACATATAGGTATATTCCTGATGCAATTGATTTACTTGCATTTATATATTGTATGAATTTCAGGATGAATTTTAAAGAAAGAGGGGGATTATTTAACACCCCTCTCTACTGAGCACACTTTAATTCACATATTCTTTGAGGACACTTAGGTGCAAGTGATCTAGTTATGGTACATTATGATTTTGTTTCGATTATGGGTTATATATGGTGATTTCCATGTATTGTGACATGTTTTTAGTTTGATGTATATGTATTGAAATATGTTATTGATGAGTTTTCTTGAGTGTGCAAAGAACATGATAGGTTATGGATGTTGATCACATCGATGGACTTCCTCGTAATTTGGATTGATTCAGGGAGTGAATTGTATTTGTTTGAGTATTTCATTTTACACAGATGTGACATATTATTGATTTTAGTATGATTATGTATATAGATTATTGATGTTGTTTTTGTTAGTGTATGTAGTCTTGACGATGCTTGATAGTCTGACTCACATAAGGCGTAGAGGGCCGATGCACAAAAACTAGACATTGAGGGAGAGGTGTCGCAATGTCCCTGTCCCAACCTACTAGCACTCCCACCATGGTCGAATGGTAGGATAACGATTACCTAGTTCAAGAGGTCCACGATGTCATAAGGGAAGACTAATACAATCTCTTATGAATATTTCTAAGTGGTGTACAATAAGGTAGAGTCCTTACTCCTTAGAATCCCTTAGTCTCTCACAAGGTCAATAGAGTGGAGTGCTTACTCCAAAGCTCGAAAAATCATCCAAAACCAGTTAAAGGCTAGTGGCACCCTTCGAGAATAGATGTGTTTCTTGAAGGGCATGTCACGTAATTAAAATATTGAGTCAATAAATCTAAGTGGCCTACAAAACATTGAGATGGTTAGAACTTGCTGGATTAAAATAATTAATTAAGCAGTGAATTTATTAATTATAAATCCCAATGAAAGTCTAATCCTAATTCTTTGACTAAACCTAAGTGTAATTAATTAGGGGACTAAATAAAAATACTAAATAAATAAAAATAATTGAGATCAATCAAATTCTAGGAAAACTTGAGTAAAATCTAAAGTTGGGATAAAATTCACATGCATGCATGAAATTAATAAATTGGATTTTTGGCCGCAGGGGTGTAGATCGATTGGCAAGTGCCGTGTAAATGGAAGGAACTATGTAAAATGAAGTCTCAAGGTCGATTCTCACCCCGATTTACTCGGAGGGCGTGCTTGTGGGCTGTGCGTTTCTCCCTAGGGGTTATAAGGCAGCCGACAGGATTCGACCCCGTGTCACGCGAGTACGATACTGCCATTGTTACCGATTCCCCTAGTATAAAAAAAAAATAAAAATGGATTTTTAAACTAGAAAGAATTAAAATATGAGAGAATAGGTGTACACATAGAATGGTATATAGAGTCAATATACCACTAGTATAAGTAGAAGAAGACTCTTAATCCAACTCTAACTAGGATCTAGTTAGGAGACACTCATTAAATGAGAAATTGAGGAACAAAGGGACAACTAAGAGAGAAAATAGGAACACATTTGGGAATGTGAGGGAAAATATATTTTTAAATAAAATAAAAATGGTATTTACTTGTGCAACTTGGGGAGAGTGTGACAAGTGTGTGGGCGAATATTACTAATTAAATTAATTAATAAGATAGTTAATTTTGCATGAGGACATGTGTCATTTGCGATATTTATATAAAACAAATGGCGAAGAAGGAAAAAGGGGACACTTATTCTTGGCAAGGTTATGGTGCCAAAATTGTTTTGACCGTGTTTTACTCTTAAGAGTTGGGATATTAATCCTATAGAAAGAGTGGAATCTCTACCTTGCAAGGAAAGCCTTGGAGCTATTGATTCTTGGTTTCTTCTGTGTGGCCCCTTTGCGATTCGGGGGGCTAAGGGGAAAGAAGAGTACCCCTAGCATTGGTTGGGAGGTACCGGTGAAGTATTTGTGATTAGAAAGTAGGAGAAAAGAAGGAGCACACGTATTTGGAGGATATCATCATTTCTCCATCTCCATCAGATCCAGTATTTGTATTTCGAAAATTTGTAATTTTAATGAGAGAAATTTGTATTTAGAATATAGATGTTGCACTGTCGTTTTAATTTATAACTCAGAATTCAAAAATTTTGTTGTTCGCTGCAAAATTAATTTCCAATTCCAGAACTCAAAAATTATATTGTTCGCAACCAATTTCTAATTCCAGAATTCATAAATTATGTTTTTTGCTGCCAAATTAATTTCCAGCTCCATAATTTAGAAAAAAAAAATGTTCATTGTAGTATTGATTTACATACCATGAATTTAGAGAATTTTGTTGTTCTATGTCATTTTCTCTTCTTTTTCAATATTAGGAAATTCACGTGGACTTATAAAATTTTTGGAAAGTCCAAATGTTATATTTTCCTAAGCATTGCTTAATCTATTTTCAATCCTAAACTAAATTTTAGGGTCGTCGTCAAATTTAATTGCAGACCCTATTTTATGATGTTTAATTAATCACTTCCCAATTATTCACAACACAGAAGTTTCAAATATTCTTATTCACTTCCATCTAAATGTCAGAACTGATCTATTATTTATGAATCGTTGTAAGTTAGTACATCAACTTCCCGGGGTCATAACTTTTGCATACGATCTTTGTTTTAGGTGTATGATAGCCCATTGGAGAGGTATCATCGAGGATATTAATTTTGGGGGCTCAATAATTCCTTTGTCTATAATTTAGAAGATCAATCTCGGAAAACCTTCATTTAGTCCCTCAAAATGGCCCCAAAAGTTAAAACTGCTAAAAATAGTAAATTGTCAAAATTGCGAGGAAACTGTTTTGAGCCAGTTGGAAAAAGTGGGTGGCCACCGATATCCACATAGATCAATCCTCCCTCCTTAGGAGTAAATGGTATCCATTACATTTATTCCCCCCATCATATGAGGAAATTTCTGTTGAATTTGGCTCTGGGTGAGGCACTTTCCTTGGTGCAGGAGCTACCCTTCTTTGATGAATCCATAAAGTTGGATCCTTTGTTGTCGAGTGCCCTTGATCTATGTGTCCATAATCTAATCATTGGATGCCTATTATATGTAGTTAGGGTTGAGCTTTGTTGGTGTCATCTATTTTGCTACATCTGAGGTGTCCAATAATGGTGGGAAATAAGGGCGAAGGATATCCACGTTGAACACTGGCTTCAGGCCAAGGAAAGGAGGAATGTTGAGCTCAAAATAATTATACCCCATGGCCTTGGTGATGGTTTACCACCCATAACAAAGTGGGTGAATATTTTGATGGGATCTTGTAAGGCCTTCTTTCTGCAAGTGCAACCAAACTTTTTCGCCCACCCGAAACTTATGTGGCACCCGATGTTGATCATCACGCTACTTGTACTTGTCATTGTAGGATATCTTGAACCTGTTGTCAGATGTGTTGGATATACTCAATGAATTGGGTGGCCTTATTAGCTTTAGTTGGAGCATGATATGATTCGGTCAAGGTGACCACAAGGGGAAGTGTAACATCTATGGGACCCAATGGTTTGAATCCCAACCCCACCTGAAAGGGGCTGTGGCCAGTTGAGATATGTAGGGATCGATTGTCGCTATGTTGGACATAGGGGAGGATCTCATCCCATGTGAGAGGGTGATTTGAATTATACATGTGAAGGAAATGCAAAATCATTCAATTTACGACCTTGGTTTAGCCATTTGTCTGGGGTGGAAGGTCATGGATTTAGTGAGATTGGTTTCCATCAATGACCAATGGCTTGACCAAAATGTGCTGAGAAATTGACTATCCTGATATGAGACAATGGTTTGTGGGATTCCAAAATGTACCCGGACTCGTTCAAAGAAGAGCTTGGCAGTGGCCTCTGTTGTGATGTTCTTCTTGCAGGAAACCAGAATCGCCATCTTAGAAAAGTGATCAACAACCACAAAAACAGTCATTTCCCTCCTTGGTGGATGTGAGGCCTGACATGTACTCCATTGAGATGGATTCCCATGGCTTGTTAGGAGTGGGAAGAGGGTTGTACAGGCCCTATTTCTTAGTGGTTGGTTTGGAAATAGTGAAGGCAGTGTAGGACCTGATATACTTGATGACCTCCTATCGAAGCTTTGGCCAATATAAATGTTTCTATAGCATTTCCACTGTCTTTTCGATGACAAAGTGTCCTACCACCTGAATGTAGTGGGATTCCTAGATTAGATTCGCTCTCTCAATTGATGGAACATAGATATGGCCCAGACGACACAACAACCCATCCTAAAGATGGAAATTATTAACAATTACATTTGCACCCAACATTTGGTAGGTGGTAGCGAAGTCTGGGTCTGTCTCATAGAGTTGGGGCCATCCATAGGTCTCATGGCCACAAGATTATAGGACCATGGTGAGTGTCGCAACTGGTGGTCTGCTGAGGCAATCAACGACGCGATTGGTGCTTCATTTCTTATACTTGATGTTGAGGTGGAATTGTTGCAAGTATGTGGACCACTTTTGATGGAGATCATTCTGCAATTTTCCTTGTGTCTGCATGAACTGTAGTGGTTTATGATTAGTGTGAATTACTGTCTCCTTCCCAAGAACGTAATTTCTCCACTGGAGGTAGGCTTTCATAATGGAATACATTTCTTTTTCATAAGTAGGGTACTTACGAACATCATCTGATAGTGTCTCACTATGATAGGCCATAGGGTGGCCGTGATGAGTGAGAATGATGCCCACCGCATAGTATGAAGCATTTGTCTCGATCTCAAAGGGTTTTTGTAGGTCTGGTAGTGAAAGTACAGGCACTAAGCACAAGCACCACTTCAAATTGTCAAACGCTTGTTGTTAGGACCAGCCCCATGCAAATTTATCCTTACCACCACCCCCGGTTATTTGGTTGAGGGCCCATGCAATATGGGAGAATCCCAACACAAACCTATGGTAGAAATTGGTAAGGCCCAAGCAACTTTGAAGCTTAGTGAGTGTGGTTGGGGCTGGTCAGTCATGAATGACTTGGATCTTGGTTGGATCCACATGTACGCCATGCTGATCAATTATGTAGTCTAGGTAATGGAACTTGTCCATGTCGAAGGAGAATTTTTCCAAGTTGTCATATAGCTTGTGCTACTGTAGGGTGTCCAGAACCTACTAAATATGCTACAAGTGTTAGGCCCAAGTCTTTTTGTAAATGAGAATGTCATCCAGAGACACCACTACAAAAGTATTGGTGAATGGTCGTAGGATTTGGTCCATCATGTTCATGAAAGTGGATGGAGAATTTGTTAAACCAAAGGGCATGAGAAACCATTCAAAAAATACTTCCTTTGACTTGAAGGAAGTTTTCCATGCATCTGTCTATTGTATCGGGACCTGGTGGTATCCAGACTTCATATCAATGTTAATGAAGTATTTGGCCCCCGTGAGTTGATCAAGGAGGTTGTTGATTTGAGGAATCGGGTACCGGTTTCTAACTGTGATTTTATTCATATCCTAGTAATAAATGCAGAGTCAGCAGGTTCCATCTTTATTATGTACCAACATGATTGGGCTCTCACAAGGTGATGATCTGGGACAGATGTGCCCCTTCTGGAGAATTTCTTGGATCTATCGTTTGATCTCCTCATTCTCTAATAGAGAGAGGTGATAGACTGGCCCATTGGAAAGTTGTGCGCAGGGGGTCATATCGATGGGGTGATTGACCTAGCATTACAGAGGTACCCCAGTAGGTGAGGAGAAGATGTCTGAGTATTCTTCCATGACCTTATCTACTTTCTTTTGTTGTGTGGAGAGGTTGGCCGTAGAGACCCTGTATGTGGTTGTGATCTTTCTCTTATTCTGAGAGCAAATCACTAAGAAGAAAAACTTCCTCGACGGAGAGATGGCCTTCTTGCATTTCTTAGAATAGATCAAGGAAATAAAACTAGTTGGAACTGCCTCAGGTATCCTATAGAATTTCCTGTTCAAAGTAATAATAACACGATGAGGCCTAGAATCATATACAACATGACATTTCCATAAATAAGATTGGCCCAAAAGAACATCATAAACATCGAGAGGAGAAACATCACACAATACCTCATCTTTGAAGGGCTTGATGTTGAATGACAGTCGACACTATTCGATGACGTGGAGATTGCTTCCTTGCTAGAGCCATCCAATGGTGTATGGTTGTGGGTACGATGTTGTCGGTAGGGCTATCCGATTGACAAAATCTACTGAGATGAGGTTCTTCTAGCTACTACTATCAATGATGAAGTGCAGTGGAGTGCCTTTTAACCACATGTGTGAATGAAAGAGGCGTTCTCCTTCTTCTGGCTCATCTGGTTCACCAGTCTAGAGATTGGTGGTAGCAACGGTGGCACTCGAATCCATGTAAATGATCCATATTCCCTTTTGTGGTTCTAGCTTAGAGTCTGAACCTGCATCTGATTCAAAGGATTTCACTTCAACCACCAGTGACTTCTTTGAGCGGCATTCAACAGTGTTATTCCAAGGTCTCTTATGGAAGTCGCACCACTTCTCGATGTATTTCTTTGTCTTTCCAGCGTCCTTATTTACTTGCAGCTTGGACTAGTTTTCCTAATACTATCCATATTTCCTCTGTCCTTTGTTATGTGGGTTGGGGCCACCCTTTCCTGCCTTTTTTTGTGTGGGGTTCCCAGCCCCAAATTTTCTCGACTTTTGTTTGAGCTTTTGCTCAATTTTGACAGCATATCGGTAGGTCGCCCCCAAGGATGAGATGTATAGAAATTCCATTTCAATATAGATGTATCTATGCAGACTGTTGCGATACATTTGCACTATATTTCACTCTGAATCTTTGATAACCATCTTGGTGTGCAAGGTATGAAAGATATTTGTGAAATCTGGAACTGCTTGGTCTCTTTCCTGCCGCAATGTGGTCCATTTGGTATACAAGTGGTCATAACTTCCGATAGGGTAATATTGTTCCTTAATAGAATCCCTGAAGGATTTATAGGTGGCCATGACTGTAAATAATGAGGGTTCCTCTTTTTCCTTTTTCTCACATAAATTTTCCCACCAATATTTGACATGGGGAATGGCTTTGAGCAACGCAAAAGTAATCTTTTCTCTATTTGAAAAGTTATGGACAGAAAAATACCCTTCTAGTAGATTCAACCACTTTTCTACAACATTTTCATCTATATGACCTTCAAATATAGGAATATTGAAGTTTATTTGTACATCGAAGGGGGCGACGCCTCCGCTCAAAGAAGATGCGTCGTATGTTGGTAGCCATTGGAGGATTTGTGAGAAACTATCCATCATCTCGTTCCTTTGTTGCATGAGGGATTCCTCAATCAACAGTTTGAAATGATATCTTGTCCCTTTATCTTTATTTTATACTACTATTAGAGGTCGCTTGGGCATGTGAGAGATTTTTTCCTCAAGAGAAACAAGCTCAAGACCCAACTCTTTGTACTTCGACCTCGTTGGGGACATGCATTAAGACGACAAGGAGCAAACCTCTCTGATACCATTGATCTAGATTTTATGAGCAGAACAAAATGACTACATATTATTAATAGGTTCTTAACACAAAATAACAAAGATGCAGTAAAACTAATTTTCTATTCAATAAGGAAATAATCTGAAACTGTAAATTGCAGTGGAAACAAGCTTGCTGGAATGGTGGCGGGTTACGTCTGAGAAAATATGTGACAATTGCGCTCATTCGAAAGAAGATGATTACAATGAGGATATGAAGTACTTTTTACAATAAACATGAATTCCAAAAATTCTATACATTCAAAAACCTAACCCTAGGAGATGAAGCGCCAAAAGTCATGTGGGCAAGGTCTGGGTAAGTTAATACATCAACTTCCCGGGGTCGTAACTTTTGCATGTGATCTCCGTTTTAGGCATATGATAGCCCATTGGAAAGGTATCATCGAGCATATTCATTTTGGGGGTGAAATAATTCCTTTTTTTATCATTTAGAATCTCTATCCCGAAAAACCTTAATTTAGGCCATCAAAATAGCCCTAGAAGTTAAAACTACTAAAAATAGAAAATTACCAAAATTGCCAGAAAATTGTTTTGAGCGAGTTGGAAAAGGTGGGTGGCCATCGATATCCACTTGGATCAAAATATTAGTACCACATGTCTAGATAAATTATGTGTGGATCGAATTCATGTCTGTTAAGTGGAATTTCTTGTTATGCTTAATTATAAGTGTTACTAAAGGTTATTGCTATGTACATGTGAATTTTTCTTAAATGATTGTTAAACGTAGTGAACTATACTCTATGTTAAAGAACTTATGATGGGTATTATTATTTATTTATTCATTAATTTTGGAGTATGATTGTGGTTAAGGAAACTAGACATCTCCTCTTTCTTCAGAACAATCGCCAGTCCTGAGACCTTAAATGGTCAAAATCAATCGGATGACTCCTAGACTTGGGTGTTGATTATGTGTCTTGGATGTCCTAAACTTGGAAAATAGGTTGGGTGTAAATATATGTGGTGTGATATTGATGTGATATGGTTAATCTTGAATAATATACATATTTGTTGTGATATTGATGCTATATGGTTAATCTTGAATAACAATGATGTTGTATTCAGATTATTGTTGTGTAGTGGTGTGATGAGATTTGAAAGTGTAATTATTGATGTAAGATATTGTCTCATATCACTTGTCCTAACAAGTTTAAAAAAAAAAAAAAATGCACCACTAATGTGCTCACTTATTTGATGTCGTAACGAAGAGCTCGTTACAAAAAGTGAGAAAATGATTTTTTTTAGATGATGAATGAAAGAAATAAATGATAGTTATGGTTTTGCAATAATTATTGTTTGAGGAAATATTCCATCCAAGATGCAACCATAACAAAAGTATTGAATTTGAAAATTTCTTCCAAAGAAATTTATTTTTCTTCAATGTTAATTTTTGGAATTACAGTCACCTTCATGCTTAAATGGACTTCACCTTGAGCATAAGTGACCCATTTTTCTATCTATAATATTATCTTCTCCTACAAAGGCTTCACCACTCATTTAGTAAAAACTCTCAACATCAAAGTCGTTTAATCTAAATTGTTTAATTTGATGGTTTTCGGAAGAGTAGTCATCAACAAACACGATTAAGGTGGAAATTATTTCCTATTCTTCATTGAAGAGGCTTTAAATAGGATACCCTAACACTTCATGTTCTTGATACACTAATGTGTTTATATACAATAATAGTAACTCTTTGAAATATGGTATGTTTCTCTCTTCCTAATTCATTTCATATGATTACATGGAAAAATAGCACGAGGCTTGAAACATGACAAGAATATTTTCAATGTGGCAAATTCACCATAAATTAGATTTTTTGTTGGAGAGTTATCTGAAATGATATTGAAATTTATTTTTCAATAAGTGCTCATTGTACATAATTATTCATCTTTCTTTTGAATGAATTTCTTTTGTTGAATGGAAGAGACTTTAGTTTGTATTTTTCATCAATATGAACTTTCCTCAACAACATTGTGCAAACCAACATCTACTCTTTTATTTATCTCTTCTTGCAACAATTAAAAGAGGATCACATTCTGAAAGTAATGTTCTATTTCATCATCTATTATTGAGATTGGCAAATTTGTTTTATCAACCATGGAGTCTTCAAAATATGGAGACAAAATCAAATATAGGTGACACATCTACAACTCATTTTCAATTGTTTGTACTTCTTTCTGTGCCAACTCTACAATGTCAATTCATTTCTACATAATGAACAAAGAAATTGTGAAGGTAAGAGATCATAGATACAAATCACAATTAAACTATGGTTAGGGCCTATGATTTTTTGTGCAACAATTAATATATATAATATAACCTTGTATTGAAATCGCATACAAAATCATTGTCTTATTTATGTTTTTCACACAATTACAGCAGCAACTCAATTACATGATGAGAATTTCAATAATCACTTTCTAAAACTTTTTTAAACTACTTCTAGCCTTGAATTGATTGAATAGGTAATACACTATACCAAACATCTACTTCTCCTTGAGGAGTGAAAGAGAACAACTTGTAGAGAATATATTTTGAAAATTTTTAATTAAACAAAATTTAGATCCAAAATTTATAATATGATAAAATGTAGTGGCAATCCCTTCATTATTATTTTTTGGTAAAAAATCAATTGTCCTTCTTGGAAGGTCATTTAAAAATCCTAGTCCAGGTAGACACAAAGTAGTATTTTCCTTCCATGAAAGAGGAGTATATAAGTGAGTTGTTAATGCATGTAATGAAATAATGTCAACCCTCCTAGTGCCAAATTGCTAACAAACGAAATGTCCCTTTTCAACCTCAAAGGATCACTAGGAAAAATCACCCAATTAGAACTTCATTCCTTGAAGCAAGACCCTAATTTGTGATTTCGACTATTGTAATTTAGGTTTTTCAAGGGATTAACTGAAATGCAACTAACATGAAATGAAAAAATTTAATATGAAATGTAGTTAACTAAATAATAGCTAGGTAAAATTGGCAATACAACCACTAGCAAGGAGAACAGAGCACCATTACCACCAAAAATGACCATGAATTGGACCCTCCAAAGTCATTCTCAAAGTAAAATGTTTTGGCTACTAAGATTACTTCATTTTCATGAAAAATAACAAGCTAAAATGAAATGATATTAAACGTGTAAAATTAAGGAGAATAATGTACCAAAGCTCAAATAAATTCACCCTCTTCTAATGAAAATAGTGGCAAAGGAATATTTGACCCTTCCTAATGAATAAGCAATCTATACCAACATTCTCCCACCATTCAAATAACTTTAGAATGTGGCTTAGAGAGAAAGATACATCATCTTACATAGACTACTAGCACTAGTACACAATAGAATAGGTCTTATATGTCCCATTTACATGATGGAAAGAAAAAAGATTTGTCTTTGAAACATAAAGAACAATGAACAACAATTATACTTGAAATAAGCACTGGATATATCTTCATGAAAACACCTTTCTGTAAATCAATATGATCTTCTAAAAAGATAGAAACTCTTAAACAAGGATGATTTTATCTACTAATGTGAAGTGAAGGTACAAGAGTTAGGAATACCAATGATCAACATGTCATTATTACAAAGGATTCCCTTCATCCTAAGAATAGCCATCAAGAAATCCATTCTTGCCTATGGTAATTTCTCACCATGTCAACAACTTAAGGGACATTCACATTGATTTCTTGACTTGCATTGTGTGAAAAGTCGTTAGTATTACTACAATTCTATCTAGTATTTTCCATTAGGCACAAATGAAATTTAATAGTTGGAAATTGTCTTATTCATAAATGGTCTAGGGTGTTTAGAAATGGTTCATAAATTAAGTTTTGGCTATGTAGGTTTCAGTAAGAAATGGTTGTATATGGAATAAGGTTGCAAACATTTGTATTTGTAATATGTGATGGCAACATATATATTTGAAATATGAAATCATTTTCCTTTATGTTTTGTTTTTGTCTTGTTCATAAATGGGATAAGGTGTTTACAAATGCTGCCCAAGAAAGTTACCAAGTTCGAGGGACTTGAAAATATAAATGGAATAATGTAATAAATCCCAAAGAAATACAACCTCTTCCAATGAAAATACTGACAAAGGAAGATTTGGCCTTTCCTAATGAACAAGAAATATTTACCAAAACTCTCCCTGTAAATGTGTTGAACCTTAATAGAATAGATCTAGCTAGAAAATAGTACACATATTTGTAGAGAGAAATTGAGAAAGAAGAAGGAGAGAAAGAATAGAAGAATTTTCATTAACCATTATGAACAATGAATAATTTACACATGATATACACTGTATAACTCAATGAATGTGCACTAAAGGAGAATCAATGTGCCAGAGTGGTGGTCTAGAGTGATCTGGACACACAATAACATTTATGGGAGTGAATTTCCACCTAGTCTAGTCTCTCAGGCAGTTACATGATTGAGCTTCCACCTAGTTGAGTTAACTAGTAAAACAGTCTTCAATTAACTTATTGAACAGAGTGTAGTGAGGACTAGATCAAGGAATCAAGGGAAACTTTCTAGTCTGGTGATGAAATTAATTTAAGTGTGCATTATCATGGTGATGATCCCAATGTTTCATGGTGACAAAACCAATGCAACATCTAGACTCCACTCAACTAGTCAAACTAAAGTGTCAACTGAAGAGAATATTCTCTAGGTGGAATATTCTTCCCTAAAATATAGGAGAGTGGATAATGACTAAAAATTACTAATAAACAAGGAAAAAAATTAAGACTAATATTCTTCCTAGGTATGTGTGAAGTAAATTCGACACCCCCCCCTGAACATCACTATGGTAAAAATAAAGAATGGTTCCTGGGAACGAGGCCATGTTAGGTACCCAAATACAAAATATACACTGAAATAAAGTGAGGAAAGAGTGAAAACCTCATGGGAAAAATCCCCCCTCAAGGTATAATGTATGTAAAAGAAGAGTGACAGTTTCTAGGAAACTGTGTCATTCACTCCAAGATGACTTCACATAGAATGGAACTTCTTCTTAGTGAAGGTCTTGGTGAAGATGTCTACCATCTGTTCTGTTGAAGGAAAAAACTCTAGGTTGATGATCCCCTCATTTACTAAGTCCTGGATGTAGTGCATGTGGATGTCTATGTTCTTCTTCCACTTCCTATGAACTGGATCTATGAAGAAATTCAGAGTGATCTGGTTGTCACACCAGATGATGATCAACTGGTGAAATTGAATGCCCAACTCAGTGAGAAAATGACGTGGCCAAATATTCCAAATGGTTATGTTAACTACCCCTATGTGCTCTACCTCGGATGAAGATAGACAAATAGTGATGCAGGAGCATCTCTCCATGTTAGCCAGCCAACTAGATAGCCATGTCGAGTGCGTGCATTTAAGATGCTGAAGAGAGGCACAACCTCATTTGAAATTTAAATTGAATGTAATTAAATGGTTAGGCTGGTGAGCCATGGAAGTCATGCCTTTGTGAAGGAATTAGGTAGATAGGCATTTAATGTGTGTATGGCTGAGATCTAGATCCGATTCTGGACTAGACAACCCATTCATTGTAATTGAATAGGGTAGGTAGATCTAGAGGGAAGCGCTCGAAGATCCCTTTAGGTATAAGGGATTTTGATATCTCATTTTGGAGTAGTCGTAGTTGAGTGAGGATCTGCATGTAGATCAGAGAAGAGTAGAGCCAGAGAGAGCTCTAGAACACCTTGTAATTACAGGCATTTGCCATTGTTAATATAACAGAGCAGTTTTTCCTGCATTTCTATGTTGAATGGATGTCTGTGTGTGTTCTTTCATATGTTGTGAATGTATGTGTGTTATATTGTCATTTGCAGGAGTGTGTTTGATTTCCAGGGTGAAGGTCTTTGAGGTTTCATGCCAGGAGGGTGTGACAGAGTACTATGGTCTCTGAATACTGGTGCACTGAGGATGAACTTCTAAACACTGTGGGTTCAGAAAAAGGCGTGCTGAGGCACACGAGATTGAATCAAAAACTCAGGAGAGGAATACCTTTGAGGTTGTTGAACAACTCAGGAGGCAAGGTTGTGTGGGAGAGACACAGTTGCAGACAGAATTTTGTTGTGAATTCTGTAGAGCTCTGCCAAGTGGGCATCGAGCACAGGCACAAGGTGTAATTGGAAGAACTTTGCTATGAGTTTAGAAGAGACAAAATCACTGAGGATTCTGAGAAGCTCTGCCAGGTGGGAATTGAGCTACTGCAAGGAGTGCACAGAGGAAGGAACATTGTTGAGAGTTCAAAGGAATCAGAATCACTGAATATTTTGAGAGCTTTGCTAGAAGGCCATTGAGCAAGTGCCTAAGTGCACAGGAGGACAGAACTGCTGGAAGTTCTGAGAAAAGAAGAAACTCTTCCAGGTGGGCATTGATACTGTGTGCATGTACGCACAAGAAGAAAAGAAATCTTTGAGTTCTGGAAGCAAGGAAGAGTCCAATAAAGGATCTTCACTGGGTTGTTGAACACCTAGAAAGACTCAGCAAAGAGGTTGCTTGAGCCGAGAGATTTCCAGGAAGGAATTTTATTCTCCATCTGTGGGAGAAGAAGAACAAAATCCCTTAAGGGGTCTGAGCGTTTGTAGAAGCTCAAGAAGGACAACACTAGCGTGTGCATGAGGAGACTATGCAAGGAGTGCAGAAGTTGAAGGATCCTCCAAGGATTGAAAGATAAAATCTTAGGAGGGCCAGCATTCTCATACACGCATCGAAGCTCAGGTGAAGGAGTTCATAGGAGCAATCATACGAAGGTCAAGGCCTTCTGGATTATTTTAAATTCTCCCAGGGTTGGGAACAAAGTGCACAGAAGCTCAGGAGGAGCAACAATAGGTCGTCAGATAGGCGGAAGAATTAGATCTGGACCATTGGGTTTCTTACGTCCAGGAGGAGCTTAGGAGGAGCCTACAAGAAGGAGGAGAGAAACAACTGTCAGTTCTCCCTCAGATACCTATCAGTTGTTGGATCGGGAGAAGGTGCACAGAGTTTAGCCTCTAGAGGAGCATGTAAGAGGAACAAATCTGAGCCATCAGATATGGAGCAAAGTTCCTGTTAGCCATCAGAACTACGGAAGCTGTGGGGAAGTTAACCTCTCAGAAAGAGGAGTAATCGCGACAAGAGCTGGAGTCATCAGGTTATTGGCCATCGGGAAATTGGAGTTCCTGAGGACAAGAAAATTGGGACATCGAAGGTCTCGAAATCCAGGAGGATTCGAGACCGTCCATTTGGAAGGGACGTGTGGAGGAGAATGGTGTCATCGGGAAAGGGCCGATAAGGAAGCCATCCGTCGGTGTTTTGCCCATCAGGATATCGGAAATCTCGTGGATGTGGTGTTTACGCCTTTTGAAATCGTGAATCGCGAAACCCTGATCAGTGGGGGATAGCTGTTAGCACATCAGGGTAGAGGAAAGAGCCATAGTGGAAGCCATCTTTCAGTGCAGCAGAGAGTCAGGAATCAGAGGATCTTGGATCCAAAGGACGTTTGCAATTTGGCATTGAAAAGTCTGAAACCCCAATGAAGAGTATGACTGCGGTCATATATAGGTAGGTCACATGGACCAAAAGCTAATGTAGAGGGGTGTGCATTGGTGAAAAGGAGCTCATCGATGATCGGGGAATCAAGAGGAAAGTGACTCTTGACAGCGGGAAGTCTGAAACCCCGAAACCTGATATTGAGTCGGGAAAAAGTCACGGTAAAGTGCAGAAGGCCATGAAGGGAATTAAAGGACCTGTGGATTGGGTTTTATTAGAAATTCCATTTGGGGAATATAAAGAGCTAATTCGGCTCAGCATAAGGGGATTTTTGATCGATCCTTAAGACCAGGAAGTCAGGCGCAGAGACCCTTTGGGGGGTATGTAGGAGCGTCATGCCATCAAATGGCAGCGTGTTTCTTGCTCAACCAACAGTTAGGCGCAGAACCAAGACTGAGTGAGTAACCAAATGTGGACTTGCGATCAATGTTATCGCTAGCCCAATCAGAATCAATAAACTCTATGATATATAATGTAGATTATGCTGCATAATGAATCCCAAAGGTGATGGTGTTCTATATGTATCAAAGGATACACTTTGCAACTTTCTAATGTAGTTCATGTGTCTCCTGCATGAACCTGGAAACTTGATCCTAAATCAGATCCAGAAGCCTGATAGGGCTTGAAAAATGCTCAAAAATGAAAGTGCTCAGAATCCGACAAAACTAGTGCCATTGGGTCTATATCGTCTTCCTAATTCTGGTGGTATATTTACTTTGTCAAACGGGCTCTACATGTGAAAGTTATTGCGTTCTGATCGGAAGCCCAAACATGTAAAAGTCAAAGGTCAACTGGTCAAAAAGTCAACGATGATGGCAGCATGACATCAACATGATGACTGTGCAGTAGATGACATGGCACTCTCTAGATGATGGTGATTGGTCAGGTTTGCTGACAAGGCAAACATGTGGTAGGCAACTAGACCAGTCAATATTTGACAAGTGGCATTAATCCGTCGAATGGGGAGGTGCCACGTGGCCTAGTCATGGGCAGCCACGTGGCACCCAGTCATCAGTTGAAGTGGAATGTTTCAAAAATTGTTTTGGGGCCTATGGGATTTGAACCCATGACCACCACCAAGCCCAACAACTTAAGAAATGATTCTTTACCAATGCGCCACATTATTTCTTATGTTATAAAACCCACAATATTAAATATATTGTATGGTATTATGGTGCATAAAGGAGAGGGTTGGGGGCTAAGCCCCAACCCATGGTCGTGTAAACCCCCATATGACCAAGAATAGAGGGCGCACACCAATGAAGGGGGCTAGCACCCATATATTATAGTTAAAAGTGGGTTTATAACTGATTTTTGGCTTTTAATTGTAATTAAGCCCATTTTTAATGTATTTTCTCCATTTTTGGGAGTTATTGGGTAGTTTTGGAGCCTAAATTTTGGGAGGAAGTTGGAGATGAGCAACCAACTTCCTAGCTATATAACCCAGGCCTGTTTGAGTCCATAGAAGGGCATTCAGAGTAGAATTATGCTGAGGAGATGCCAAGCCAAAGCCATTTTGAGGCAGAGAAGCTTTTGAAGAGGAGACACTGTCGGACCATTTCTGGGAGCTCCGGACGTCCGTTTTACGTGCCATTTTCTTTGCATGGTTCTAGAGATATGGAAGAACATGACCAGATCAGTCTTGTAGCCATTTGGTATTGTAGAGATGTACTTTTTATCTTTTGAATAGAAATAAAGAAGCCTCCCCAACAGAGACAAAGGCCTAGAGACGTAGGCAAAGTTGTGCCGAACTCCGTTATCAATCTGCATGTTATGGTTTGCTGTCTTTTATTTCATTTCATATCTGAAAATGTGTATATGGCTGTCATAATTCCTCTTCTTTCCTCATTCCTTCACTAATTTTCTCAAATGGTTAATTAATGCATGCAAAATTAAAACTCAACCATAATTCATTAAAAGATCCTACGGATCAACTGGTATCAGAGCCAGGTTGACATTTGGATTTGAGTTGCATGTTAACCAGGGAAAAGTTACAGTGTGGTGAAGGCGAGCTTGTTGCAGAGAATCCATTAATTGGATTGAGAAGAAGAGCTTCTCACAGCGAGAAGATGGCATCGGAAGAAGGGATTTCTCAGGATGAGAAAGAGTTCCGGAAAACATTCCTTGCTATGTCGGAGATGGTGAAAGTCTTGTACGAAGATTACTTGGAACGGAAGCGACCAGTTTTGGGTGATTTTTCAAAAGGCAAAAGAGAAGAGGAAGAGGACCATCCTCATATTCCTCCTTCACCTATATCAACACCTCCTTCTTCTCCTTCTTCTTCAAGTTCAAGTTCTAAATCTAGTGGAAAGAAAATTTTTCATAAGAATAAACATGAAATGCCATTCTTAAAACTTGATGTAAAATTTGAGTTGCCCATATATGATGGTGAAGTAAATGCAGAAAAACTTGATAACTGGATCAAGCAGATGGAGGTATACTGCAGTGTGCAACAGATCAAGGATGAGGCCACACAAATCAAGTTGGCATCTTTGAGGCTTGCAGGTACAGCTCTTATCTGGTGGCAAAGCAAGCTGCAAAAAGGAACACAAAATGTGGGTAATGTATTTCCATCATGGAAGGATTTCATTTATGCACTTAGGAAACAATTCTATCCTTTGGGTTATAAAGAAAAAGAAATAATTGGATGGAAATATTTAAAACTAAGAAAATGACAAACAGTGCAAGAATACACCGATGGATTTCAAAAAATGGCATTAATGTTAGACATCCCTTTGCAAACAAAAGAAACCCTTATGAAGTATATAGGAGGTTCGCCTACGCATATTAGAAACACTGTTTTTATGTTTGGACCCACTAACCTTGATGAGGTTTATGTTCAAGCTACGTATATTGAAGCAGCGAAAGCAGGTGTGTCAGGGGAATCGTCGTCTTTGAGGAAAGAGGACAAGAGGAAAAGGCATGGCAATGACAAGAATGAAAATGCAGTGACAAAGAAGGAAGGAAAGCCCTCTTGCAAGCATTGCAAGAAAGAGGGACATGGTGAGGACATATGTTGGTAGTTGCATCCCAAGAAGAGGCCAAAGTGGTTCAAAGAAAAGAAGGGAACGCAAATAGTGGAAATGACATCAAAACCCACAGACTTGGGATCAGATTCAGGTGATGAGTCAAAGATTTCATTGGTTGGTATGACAGGTAAAAATGGTGAAAAAATTGATTGTAGAAGCAACTTGTTTCATATAAGGGTAATCATGCGACACACTAATATAGACACATTAATCGACGGTGGATATCAATCTAATCTAATTTCAGAAGAATTGGTTAAGCAATTGGGGTTGAAAACACAAACTCATCATAAGCCTTACACACTTAAATGGATAAGAAATCATCATCAAATGCACATAACAAAAAGGTGCACAATCAAATTTGCAATTTCAACTAAGTATGTGGACGAAGTAACTTGTGATGTTGTGTCTTTGAGAGAATGTGGAATGATATTAGGTAGTCCATACTTATTTGATCATAAGGCAATCTTCTACAGAACAAAGAATCAATATCAATTCACTAAAGCAGGTCATGATTATGTGGTTCATTCTCATTGTGTTAAAGAAAATAAAACACTTCAAACAAGGGAACAATTAACGAATGCAGTGAAAGCATGCAACAAACCAATTATTGTTTCAAATGAAGTAATTGACCTTAAGCAAGAACAATACATGGTTGTTGAATGGAAAATCAATCATAAGTTGCTTCAAGATAAGCTCATGTCGTGCAGATACTTCAAATATATCAGTTCATTTGCAGTCATCTTTTTGATGTTGTCATTAGCAATGTTTTCTACATGGATGATAGTGGCTTCAGTAAGATGTAACAGGGTTCAAATGGCTAACAATATACTGTCAGTTGTCATGATTGTGTTATAGTTGATCTTGATGAGACAGGTGCACAGGACAGAGTTCAGAAAGAGAGAGAAAATCGGGTGGCCTATCCCGAGCTTGTTGACTGGTCAATAACCTTTGGGGGAGAAAAAGGTCTTATTGTGGGGAGGTGTGATCCGAAATCAAATCTAGAAGCCTGATAGGGCTTGAAAAATGCTCAAAAATGAAAGTGATCGTAATGCGACGAAACTAGTTCCATTGCTTCCGTCTCGTCTTCCTGATTCCAACGGTATATTTACTTTGTCAAACGGGCTCCATATGCGAAAGTTATCGTGTTCTGATCGGAAGCCCAAACATATAAAAAGTCAAAGGTCAACTGGTCAAAAAGTCAATGCTGATGGCAGCATGACATCAACATGTTGACTGTGCAGTAGATGACGTGGCACTCTCTGTATGATGGTGATTGGGCAGGTTCATTGACAAGGTAGACATGTGGCAGGAAACTGGACCAGTCAATATTTGACAAGTGGCATTAATTCGTCGAATGGGGAGGTGCCATGTGGCCCAGTCATGGGCAGCCACATGGCACCCAGTCATCAGTTGAAGTGGCATGTTTCAAAAATTGTTTTGGGGTCCATGGGATTTGAACCCATGACCACCACCAAGCCCAACAACTTAAGAAATGGTTCTTTACCAATGCGCCACATTATTTCTTATGTTATAAAACCCATAATATTAAATATATTGTATGGTATTATGGCGCATAAAGGAGAGGGTTGGGGGCTAAGCCCCAGCCCGTGGTCGTGGAAACCCCCATATGACCAGGAATAGAGGGTGCGCGCCAATGAAGGGGGATAGAACCCATATATTATAGTTAAAAGTGGGTTTATAACTGATTTTTGGCTTTTAATTGTAATTAAGCCCATTTTAATGTATTTTCTCCATTTTTGAGAGTTATTGGGTAGTTTTGGAGCCTAAATTTTGGGAGAAAGTTGGAGATGAGAAACCAACTTCCTAGCTATATAACCCAGGCCTTTTTGAGGCCATAGAAGGGCATTCAGAGCGTAATTATGTTGAGGAGAAGCCAAGCCAAAGCCTTTTTGAGGCAGAGAAGCTTTTGAGGAGGAGACGTTGTCGGACCATTTATGGGAGCTCCGGACGTCTGTTTTGCGTGTCGTTTTCTTTGCATGGTTTTAGAGATCTAGAAGAACATGACCAGATCCATCTTGTAGCCATTTGGCATTGCAACAATGTACTTTTGAGCTTTTGAACAGAAATAAAGAATCCTCCCCCACAAAGACAAAGGCCCGAAGATGTAGGCAAAGTTGTGCCGAACTCCGTTATCAATCTACATGTTATGGTTTGTTGTCTTTTATTTCATTTCAGATCTGAAAATGTGTATATGGATGTCATAATTCCTCTTCTTTCCTCATTCCTTCACTAAGTTTATCAAATGGTTAATTAATGCATGCAAAATTAAAACTCAACCATAAGTCATTAAAAGATCCTACGGATCAAAACTGCACCAACTGCATATGAGAGGTCTAGTATGGAGTGTGTGAGATACAAAAATCTCCACACTAGTTATCTATATAGTGTTTTTTCAACCAATGGAATCTCCCCACCATCCTCAAGTTTGACTCCTGATAGGAAAGGAGTCAGAGCAGACTTGTAGTCTGTCATGTGAAATATCTCAAGAAGATCTCATGCATACTTGGCCTAAGACAGTTTGATGCCTAATGCATCCTGACTGATCTTGAGTCCCAGGAATAAGTGTAGTTGACCCATGTATATCATCAAAATCCTGTCATGTAGAATCCTCTTGACTACAACAATCATTGAAGTTGAGAAATTGGTGATCAACAAATCATCAACGCACATAAATAAGAGTAGAAGTGAATCAGGCATTATGAGCATGTAGACATTTGGGTTTGATTTAGAATGTAAAAATTTCTATGACAATAGGTAGGAGTACATATTGGCATACCATGCCCTCAGATCATGCTTGATTCCATAATGGGACTTCTTCAGTCGACATACCAAATATGAGTCCTACATAAATCCCTAGTGCTGCTCCATATAGATCTCCTCAGAGAGATCACCATGAAATAATGCATTCTTCACATCCATATGATGGACTTACCATCCCTTGGATGCCACAACAGAAAGTTCCAACCATATGGAATCCATATTCGCTACTGGAGCGAAGGTCTCATCATAGTCAATACCATGCACCTGCTGAAAGACTTTGGAAACATGACTAGATTTATATCTCCTAATATATCCATCTGTTGCACTCTTTCTTTTGTAGACCCATCTTCATATGAAAAATTTTATTCCATAAGGAAGGGCAACCAGATCCCAAGTCTGGTCATTGAGGAGGGAGTTATACTCCTCCTACATGGCAGATTCCCAAAAGGAATTTCTAGCAACCTCACCATAAGACTATGGATTTGAATATTGAACCAAGAAAATATGCTTGGAGGGCAATGGTTCAGTGGAAGCGAGTGAAACAAGAGGATTCTCAAAATCATATCGAGTTATCCTAGTATCGGTTGGATCACTAACAGGGTCCCCTACATCCTAAAGAGTAGTATGTGCCCACTTGGGCCTCTTCTCTGGCTCTGCGACTACATCTAGATGCTTTGACTTTGCATATGAATGTACTGACTTTGAATCTAAATCAATTGATTCCTCTAAATCAGAACTCTCATATGAATAATATTCTTCATGTGCATGGTCATCATCTCGGATAGGTGGAAGAATGAAGGTGTCTGCATGCGGTTGTTGCGGTCCATGTGAGACACTCTCCTCGAATTGGACACTATGCTCAATGATGAGCCGGTCTAACGAAATATAAATAAGCCTATATCCCTTCACAACTTCGGGGTATGCAACAAAAATACACTAAATGCTTTGTGGATCAAGTGCCTTCCTCTTTTCATGGGGAATCTCGGCCCATGCACATGAACTGAAAATGCGAAAGTGGGTCACTTCTAGTTTGAGGCCGCTCCAAGCCTCGTAGGGGGTCTTATCCTTGAAAGATATATGGGGAGATATGTTTTGGATGTATGTTGCACAATTAAGTGCTTTGTCACATAGTATTTGTGGTAGTGACTTTACATGCAGCATGCAAGATGCCATCTCCTTTAGAGATATGCTTTTCCGCTCAACAATTCCATTTTGCCATAGAGTATAGGGAACTGTGTCCTGCAACTAAATAACCAACTTATGGAAAATATTATGGATCTCATGATTTAAATACACTCCCCCATTATCACTTCAAAGGAATTTGATCTTCTTTCTGGACTTTGTGTCAACCAAGGATTTGAAATCTTTGAGGTGTTGAAAGACCTCAGATTTTTTCTTGAGAAAGTAGATCCATGTAAAACATGAGAAATCATCAACAAAAATGAGAACAAACATGGCTTTGTTGATCGATGGATGCAGAAAAGGACCCATGAGGTCAGTATGGATCATATCTAAAGGTGAAAAATTTCTCTAATACTTTCCTTTGTCGAATTTCTCTTGAGTGTTTTTTCCAAGAACACATCCCTCGCATACTCCATTGAAGAAATGGATGTTTGGTAGACCATCAAGCAATATTTTCTTGCTAATATGTTTCATATATCTGAAATTCAAATGTCCAAACATTTTGTGCCATATTCTACTACTTTCATCAACATGTGTAAGAAGTAAAGGAGAATCTGGATCAATAAATTCAGAAAATGTATACAATCTAGATTGATGATTTACCTCACCGATAGCAACCCTGGAGTTGATTTGCATGTCATAGATCTCCATAGAATTTTGTGTGAATATGAATTTCTTTTTAGTGCCAGAATTTTTCATCTGATACAAGAAGAGAAGGTTGACAGAAAGTTTGGGAACGTGCAGCACATTCTCAAAGATTCCATTGTTGAGTTCAATCCTTCCTTTGTCGATGAATTCAATAGAAGAGTTTCCTCCGATCATAATACGATGACCATTTCATGCATCCAATGAAGAATAGCCTGATTTTGAGGCATCCATGTGATGTGATTCTCCCGAATCTACGATCCACACATCGAGAGAGGAGTTGATGGAAATCAAGGCATGGATATAATTGCCTTTCTTGGGATTTAGATCTTCTGGCTTATTCTTCTTGGTACCCTCAGGGATGTGATCTCCAAGGATTTTTTGCTGAAATATTTGAGACATTAGATCTATTTTTTTTTTCATGCATGTGGATTCTGTATGGAATTCTTTTTTACAGTACGTCCATTTATCCCATTTTCTTCCCTTTCCCACTTTGGATTAGGAGGCATCAATGAAGGGTTTTGTTTACCCTTCCTTCTTCAGATGTGCATGAGATTTAATTTTTTATTTATATTTAAATTTATGATATTGATGGTTGTCCTCTTGCACAGTAAGTGTAGAGACCCGACTTAATTAAATACAAAAATTTAATTCAATTAACATATAATTTCCTTGAAACATACACCCACCCTTTAGGAAACTTCGTCCCGAAGTTAAGGTATCTTATGGTACAAAGGAAAAGAAACATGGTTCACACATTCATAACAATTAACCGACACTATCACTAAGTAAGTCAAGAAAACTCATACATACTAGTGTATATGTACAAGAAATGTATGTGTAGCTAGTACATACAAGTCTCGTGCATGTACTAATAATCAAAACTACCATCCTTTAGTAATTTATGTAGGCATCCAATCCAGTCAGCAAGACTAGTCTTTTATAACAGACAATAAGCCAATCAAATGTTTGAGAAATCCTTTAATTACAATTATCCGGTTCAACAATTTTATTTAGACAACTATGGTTTAGTTATGCAATTATAAATATTCATATATGCACATTTTCTTTTTTAGAAGGGAAAACATTAAATTCCACCACAAGACAGATCTCCATACTCTCTCAACTATTTCTACTCATCCTTCCTCCCTAACCTACTTCCATCTCCATTCATATCCTTCCTCTGCTAGACTATCGTGGAGCGTCAACTATATTGACCTAACTCCAAATAAAACCCATAAGAGGAAGTGTCGCTACCTCGACCAAGCTTCCCTAGCAGGCATATGACAGTCATCATCACACGTCTTGGGGAGCGTGAACTAGCGCCGTCCTCCCATGACTTCAGGTTTTGGAGGATACACGGTGGGAAATGCCTCCACCCCTCCTAACAGGACTAGGGTGCACACCCTACAATGGAGGATACACGGTGAGAAATGCATCCACCCCTCCTAACAGGACTAGGTTCCACACCCTATAATGGAATACACAGTGGCACCATGTTGCTAGGGGTTTTGTCATCGTTTATTAGGTTTTGGGCAGTCTCTTCACCTAAAATCATGCACTGGTCCACATATCATAGAAATGCATCCAAACCGATATAATTTCACATACATTATTCATACCATAATGTTTCTTGGCTAGTGGTCATGATATCCACATTCATCATCATTATCCCTTGGCTATTTCATAGCCCATAACCTGTAGATTAGTCTGTAACACAAACTCATACATTTATATGCATTATCATCATGTAATTTAATACTATCATCATTTCAATTTGGTATCCATGTACCGATAAATTATCATCAAAGTTTTCCAGTTAGAAATAGATCTCATAATATCCCATAATTCAATTTCGACACCCATTCATAAGATTATCATTTACCAAAATAGATTGCATCATATCCAACATCATTCTAATAGCATTTAT
>ML798939.1:106674-139384 GCA_009831015.1 Picea engelmannii | reverse complement strand
TAAAGTTTAAGTGTATCATTTAATAGTTTCATTGTGACTAGAAAATAAAGTATATAGGTCTCAAGTAATCCTGGTTGTCTAAGTCAAAAGGTGGTGTCACATACACCCTACCTTCGAGAAACATATTCTCGAGGTGGTCAAAAAAGTGAGAGATAGTCTCATCGTAGTGTCTCGGCGTCTTCCCAAGTAGCAGATCTCGGACTCTACTTGTCCCATTGAACCTTAACTTGGTCTACCAGACAATTCCTGAGCTGTCGGAATCTATGGTCCAATATGCATAATGGTTCTACTGTGAGGGTTCCCACATTCGATACCAACAATTCCTTCCAATTTAGTTTATGTGATTCATCAGCAACATAATGACGTAAAAAAGATACATGAAATACATTGTGAGTTTTATGCAAGTGGGGTAGCAATATGAGATGATATGTAATGGGTCCAATTTTCTCTTGGATCCTGAATGGTCCTATAAATCGAGGTGACAACTTTGTCCCCTTCCCAAACTGTATGGTACTCTTATTAGGCCTGATACGAAAGAAAACCTGGTCTCCCACTTCATAACCTTGGTCGGTCTGGTGTGCATTCGCATAACTTTTCTGCCTATCCCGTGCTTCCTTTAGTCTCTTCCTAATCTGAGTCACCTATTCTTCCATCTCTTGAATCAATTCTGGACGAACTGTTACTCGGTCTTCTAGAATTAATGGCATTCTCCATGGCCTCCCATACAAAGCTTCGTAGGGTGGCATTCCGATGGAGCTATGATAACCGTTATTGTAGGAAAACTCTACCAAAGGTAGGTACTTCTCCCACTGGGTTTGATTATCCATTACATACATCCTAAGCATGTCTTCCATGACTTGATTTACTCTTTCCATTTTCCCATCTGTTTCAGGATGATAAGCTGTGCTTAAGTTCAATTGAGTCCCCAACACTGACTGTAAACTTGTCCAAAACCTAGAAGTGAATCTGGAGTCCCTATTTGAAATGATCTTCTTAGGTATCCCGTGCAAATGGATGACCTCACTTACAAACAAATGTGCCACATCAGTGACATCGTAAGTGTCTCTAAATAGAATATAATGAGAACTCTTAGTTAACTTATCCACTATCACAAGAATGGAATTGTGTCTATAAGATGTGAGCGGCAACCCCACAACAAAATCCATAGAGATGACTTCCCATTTGGACATAGGAACATCATGTGGTTGTAGGAGGCCTGCTGGGTGATGGTGGTTGGCTTTCACTTGTTGACATTCTAGGCACTTGGTGACGAAATGGACTACATCACACTTCATGCCTGCCCAAAAGAAGAATTTCCTCATGTCTGCATACATCTTCTTCACACCCAGATGCGCACAATAAAGAGCTCTATGGGCTTCCTTCAGTAAGATTCCTCGAATATGCCCATTCTTAGGGATGTACATCCTTCCTCGATATCTTAACAATCCGTCTGTTTCTAGACTATATCCTCATACTTTGGATCTAACTGCCTCCCACTCTAGAGGTTTGAAGTAACCTTTAAATACCAACTGTCTTCTAGGAGTTGTGTCAACACATGTTCCCTCAGATTGACCTTTAAGGTTACCAAGGATAAGATACATGGTCTCCTACTCAAGGCATCTGCAACCACATTTTCCTTTCCCTTGATGTACGCAATACCAAAATCATACTCACTCATAAACTCACTCCATCAACTTTGCCTGCCATTCAGATCTCTTTGAGGGAAGAGATGTTTTAAACTTTTATGGTCTGTTTTGAGCTCAAAGTTTTGCCCCACTAGATAGTGCCTCCAAATTTTCAGAGTTAGCATTACAATTCCCAACTCTAAATCATGAGTCGCGTATAACTCTTTGTGTTTCTTCAACTTCCTTGATGCATAAGCTATCACTCCTCCATCCTGCATTAGCACGGCCCCCAACCCTTGCTTCAAGGCATCCGTGAAGACTGTGAAGTCCTTTTCCATATCCGACACTCGTAGAATTGGTGCACTAGTTAGTAACCTCTTAAGCTCAATGAATGCACTATCCCATTCTTTTGTCCATTCATACATGACCCCCTTGCGTTGCAAAGTGGTGATGGGTTTCGGTATTTTTGAGAATCCTTCCATAAATTTCCAGCAATAACCTGCTAGTCCCATGAAGCTTCTTGCCTCATGGGCATTTCAGCACTGGCCACTCCATAATGGCCTTTACTTTTTTTTTTTTCTGGGTCCACAGATATTCCTTCGTCAGAAATGATATGACCTAAATAGTAAATCTCTTTCTGGAAGAAGGAACACTTTGACAACTTCCCATACAATTTGTTCTCTCTAAGGCAGGACAACACTACTCGTAAGTGTTCCTCATGTTCTCTTTCATTCGTGGAATAGATGAGGATGTCATCTAGAAAGACTTGTACAAAATAGTCTAAGTACTTCTGGAATACGCCGTTTATGAGGCTCATGAATACTGCTGGCGTAGTGGTCAATCTGAAAGTTGCTACAACAAACTCGTAATGTCCAAACCGAGTTCAAAAGGTAGTTTTTGGGATATCACCTTCCTTAATCCTTAACTGATGATACCTTGATCGCAAATAAATCTTGGAGAATATTGTTGCTCCTTTCATATGATCGAAGAGGTAATCTATTCGCGGCATTGGGTACCTATTTTTCACTATAGCATGGTTCAAGTCCCTGTAGTCTATACACAGTCATAAGGATCCATCCTTCTTCTTTACAAAAATTACTGGTGTGCCCCAGGGTGAAACACTGGGCCTTATTAGCCCTAAGTCCAGTAACTTTTCAACTGCATTTGAAACTCACAAAGTTCTAGTGCTGTCATCTGATACAGAGTTTTCGAAATTGGTTCTGCATCAGGTTTTAGCTCAATAGTAAAATCAAGCTCCCTCTCTGGAGGTAACCCTCGTAACTCGTTCGGAAAAAAATCTTAAATTTTGACAATACTGGGTACTAATCCAATGAGGGTCCCTTCCTTTCATTCACTGCTTCCACTACATAAAGTCGACACCCTTGCCTCAAGCATCGCTTAACCTTCATAGTTGATATAAAGCATAATGACAGTTTTCTCTGTACACCCTGGATCTCTACTGGTCTTCCTTCATCATCGACACAAAGCACCCTCTTTGCGAAACAATCTACCAAAGCTCGGTGAGATGCTAACCAATCCATTCCAATGATTAGGTTATATGCCCTGAGAGCAGTGATGCATACCTTCAACCTGGTAGTGCACACTCCCAGGTTTACTATGCAATTATCGACACTAGGTCCTACCGCTTGTTTTTCCCCCGAAGCCATCTCGACTTGTTTAAATTCATCATGATCGTAGGCTACCAACCCACTCTACTAATCCAATGAGGGTCCCTTCCTTTCATTCACTGCTTCCACTACATAAAGTCGACACCCTTGCCTCAAGCATCGCTTAACCTTCATAGTTGATATAAAGCATAACGACAGTTTTCTCTGTACACCCTGGATCTCTACTGGTCTTCCTTCATCATCGACACAAAGAACCCTCTTTGCGAAAAAATCTACCAAAGCTCGGTGAGCTGCTAACCAATCCATTCCAATGATTAGGTTATATGCCCCGAGAGCACTGATGCATACCTTCAACCTGGTAGTGCACACTCCCAGTTTTACTATGCAATTATCGACACTAGGTCCTACCGCTTGTTTTTCCCCCGAAGCCATCTCGACTTGTTTAAATTCATCATGCTCGTAGGCTACCAACCCACTCTTTTCTAATGCAGATGGTGGAATGAAACTATCAGTCGCACCAGAATTAAACAAAATCTTAACATTGATATGATTTAGCATACTTGATGACTCCACCACCGTGGATTGATGTTCGGCCCGACGATTATTAACCGCTGCATAAATCTGGTGGCTGCTACTTGCTCTTCCCATCAGGGCCTTTCCTTCTCCATGCACAATCTTGATTGTAACTCTGGGCAGTTACGCTGGTAACGGTGTCCTCCACGTCCCCAACAGGTAACACGGGATTGAACCTGCGCACGGTTCTGCGACTGTCTTTGAAACGAGTTCCTTCCCTCAGAACCCCTGCCCCTACTAGTTTTTCCCTGAGATGGTCCTGGACCTGTCTGCGTCGTTGGCGATGGACGAGATGCTGCACTCACTACCATTGAAATCCTTGTGGCTACTGTCCTTGACGCAACTCTATTACCCTTAATCTATTTAAGTATATGAGTTTATTTGTAAAGACTCATGAGGGTGCATTGGTGTTAGTGCTCTTCTCAAGGCACTTCGCTTGGTGGGTGGTCTTGGGCTCAAAATCCATGGACCCTCTAATATTGTAATTAATTTTTAATGTAGTTTAACTTTACACTAAATTGTAATTTGGGTTAATTTAGGGTAACCACTTAATTAACTTTTAATTAATTTAATTAAATTAACCTAATTTTAGGGTAACCACTTAATTAACTTTAAATTAATTTAATTAAATTAATCCCAAATTATCTTTAAATTAATTTAATTTAGGTTTATTATCTTTACACAAAAAAAAAAATAATAAAAAAATAAACGAACACGCACACAATTTATAGAAAGAAACTTAAAATTAAAAAAAAATCGAAATAATTTAAAAACAAGTGCAGGTACACATGGATTCCACGTGCCCGCCTTGCTTCCTCCAATGCCTTCCTTTCTAAACCCTAACTCTACATTTCCTGTCATTTTCTTTTGGCTACACGGTCGGCCGCCATGGTCGTTCCCTCTGCATTTTTTTTTTGTTCTCTCACTCAACTGGTACATAATCAGTTCTTCCTTGATCTCCTTCCTTGATTGTTAGGTGATGGCTTGTATTTTTGCTTAATGAAAGATTTTTGTGATGGTGTTTGGTGCTTGTGCTTGGGTTAGTTTCAAATTTTCACAAAGGCTTCATCGTTGGCTCCTCCTCCTTGACAACTTGGTGTTTGGCACAGGGCTTTGTGTTAAATGGCAGGTGCTTGCCAGATAATATTAGGTCTAAGTTTTCTTTTTTTTTACTATTTTCTTAGTTTTTACCCATTCGCCACATACTGTCTAGATAATATTAGGACAATACATTATATTCCAGGCAGACTTCACAATGTCCTTGAATCTATTTTCTTCAATGCGTCCATGGAAGTCACTACTTATTTGCTATACATCATTTTTCTCTCTTCGAGTTTGCTCTCTTTGCACCTAGGCAGCCCTACCGTTTTTGTAGGAAGTCTGCCATACATTTATTCCCTAATACATTTGCTCGAGCTTCTATAGGAGGATGATCCCTTCCAAAGTAGTACTAACAGGTCACCTGTGTTCCTTGAGCTTTACTTTGCAAGGCACGAATAACTTTTCAACAGGCGTTGCCACCTCCAAGTAAAATATTGTAGTTGTTTTCACATATTTCATTTGTTTTGAACATCTTTGTACTGTAAGGCTTTGTTGTCCAAATGCTTGCTGCGTATCCTTTTTTTATGGCAAATTTCAGTAGCAAAACGCGGCTTCATCCTATCAAATTTGGTAAATTTTCATTTTTTTTTTCAGGATGTTTTTCCGCAATCTTTGTTTGGTAGACCATTCACATGGTTGTGTTTGTGCTGGAGATGTTTCTCCATATTTGGGGTCGTAGAGTTTGGGAATCACTATATTGAACTCAAGAAGAGTAATAAAATAGAAAAGTTGTTGAGTTCACAACACTGAAGTATACTTATATATATATATATATATATATATATATATATATGTGTGTGTGTATTTCTCTTGTGTCATTCTGAGATTTCTTGTCGATTCTTTCACACTTATAATAAGGTTTGGATGTTGGTGGGAATTCAGTAAAGTAAACCCTGAATCTCTCCAATGTATTGGGGCTCACTAGCCAGACATTAAGTGAAACATTTACTGTGTCAGCTGCTCTCGGTCAATCGCATCTATGCTTCTTAGGTGATTCTTACTGCCGATCTATTTTTTATTTATAAACATAAACGAAAAGAGTTGTCAATTTCACTCGTAAAAATCAATAGATTGCATGTTGCTTTTTAAACCTGCTTGATGAAACTTGACTCGACTTTCAAACTAATGAAATAAGAAAGCCGGAATCTCCATGGAATATATATGTTGCGGAGTGTGTGCAATCCACGTGTGCAATCCTTGTGTGAGCGAGGAGATCTGGTTTCGTTGTTGCTGTTGGTTGGTCCAGGTGTGAGGGTGTATTTTATTTAGAGAGAGATCCGGTGGGAGTAGAAGGTTCGAATTTGAAAATGAAACCACTATAAAGGCTGCCGAAAGCCGATGAAAAAGCTCCCAAATTCTATTCTGCAGAAGATGTGCCCAAGCTCCTCATTAATAGGAGGAAGCCCAAGCCTACCAAGCTCAGGTCCAACATTACTCCCGGAACTGTTCTGATCCTTCTGGCTGGATGCTTTAAGGGAAAACGTGTTGTTTTCCTGAAGCAGCTGGAGTCTGGACTTTTTCTTATTACTGGTAACGACGCTTCTTTCATCCCTTGCAAATGTCTGAAGTGGTTTTGTATTTTATTTTAATGGGTCACTTCGATAATATAGATACTCAACCGACCTTATGGGTTCCAAATTATTTTGGTAAGTTGATATGATTTAGTTTGGTTGATCGATTTCACTTTTAATGTTTTTTTAGATCTGGCTGGTACATGGTGTAAGACCCACAACACCAGTAGTCATTCAGACGAAGAGTGTCGTGCAAGAAAAAAATTCATGGCATTGAACTAACTAACTCGGGGCGGCTTCAACACCGGTGGGTTCTATTTCACATGTGAAAACTGGTTCTATTTCACATGTTACCACCACAGATACCAATTGGAGTCTTTGACAAATAATGGCCAAGATCGGGTAGAGGGCACGGAAGTGATGAAGTCGTGTGAGGGGGAACAATAGAGTGATAAAACATTATGTTGCTTACCAGTATATATGATTAGAGGTTTCTAGATTCTCTCGACCCTTGTTCTGCCCCGCTTTCCTCTCTAGTAACTCTCCCTTCTCCCTATCACACGTGTCAATGTATATCTAATGCTAAGATACCTACAGAAACCTTTCTGTAGAAGCATTTTCAAAAATCATTGTTTTATTTATCACGATTCTAGGGTTTCTTAGTGCCATGGACAGGTTATATCCGCTTAACTCATGTATAACTATATGTTTTAGTTTGTAGCCAGTTTGAAATCTGATTTCTTTTATTTATATTTAAATCTAGTAGGTAAAAAATTTACATCTAGTTTTGAGCATAGTAGAATTTATATATATATATATGTTCATTACTTTCAATATGTATAGAAATATAGTAATTTCAATTGGGCATATTGTTGATATATAGATCTGTGTAGAAATAAAATAAAAATTTGTGTTTTTGGTTTGCAGGTTAGGTAGAGCTGGAGTTGGAGTTGGAGCTTGGCTCTCAGGCCCAGATTTCAAACTAAGGTGCTCTGATACCATGTGTAGAGACCCGGCATAATTAAATACAAAATTTTAATTCAATTAACATATAATTTCCTTCTCATATGTAAATTATTCATTCACATCATAAGCATAAATATTCTGCATAAGTTAAAATTTATCTATAGCATGGAAATAACTCAACAATTCACAATAAAATACCTGTTTCTGATGCTAATTCCCATTGATATGGCTGTCCCTTCCCTATTGCCTTGTTTTTCTCTTGCCTAGCCTGATGCACTCACCAACACTGCCCAAACCGACTATCCTCCTAGCTAGCTAGGAGTAGCCTGTCGGGCTCCCTAGCTCCAGAAAACCGAAAGGAATCCTGGCCCTCATTCCCAAAACCCCTAGCAACCCAGTTCCCCCTGCAATGATACTCACAGTCTGCAGAACTCTCCCACAGAACCAGAAAAAAGACAAGCCAAGAAACCAGTGCTCTCGTCCCCCTCCAAAATGCTTCCTCCCAAAAATAAAAAATCCTACTCCAAAAAGAATGCCTTCCACCGTAAGGCTCTCCCCATCATATCCCCCCTTCACCGACTCTTCCTTTCATTAATTTCCTTATCCATTTATTTATTATCTTATCCCCTCGTATTTATTATCTTATCTTATCTTATCTTTACATTTAATGTCCTATCCCCTCCCGTATACGTAAGTCTTAATAAATTAAATTATTAACTCCATTAATTCTTTACTCACATAATTAAAGAGTTGATTAATAATTAATTAACCATTGACAGTTATGAACAAATAATTAATGATAATTAATTAGTTAATATTATATAAGAAATAATTATTGTTTAGCTAACATCTTAGGACAATCAGATTATCAATTTAATTATAATTAATAATCCTATACATTTATTTAAGTAGGGTCGTTACAGTAAGTGCATGCACCTTTGGGCCTTTGATTTGTCCGATATTGATGATATTGGTTTGCTATTGTGTGAAGGATTTGATAAATTCCTCAAGAGAAGGCATCTTCCAAGTGGCCCCATAAGAGAATCTCATAGAATGGAATGTGGATATGAATACAATGAATTCAGGACCAAGTTTGGATAGAATGGTGAGAACCATTTGTTTCACCTCCTTATATTTATCAACCCCTCAATCTTTGAGTTGCAACAATAAATCCTTGAATTTTGTAAATAAAGCTTGGACATTGTCAAAGATTTTTGGATCCAATGTGAATAATTTCACCTCTAACATATGTCCCCTAATCTCATCCTATTTTCTAAATATCCCTTCCAAGGTGGTTCAAGTTTCATTGGGAGTCTTATAGGAAGATATGTGAAAAAGGATATCAGGAGAAATAAGACTGCAAATTGTTCTGAATGCTTCATCCATTTGATTTAAGTACTTGTATTTTTCTATGGATGATGTTGGTTTTGTGTCTATATTCAAGGTTAAATTGTACAATCCTCTGGTTTGGATATTTATGAATATTTATCCTTCCATGAAAATTATTTGTAAGGTGTAAGAATGAATTCTTTTTGGAAATCCACATTTTCGTTGTATTCAATCTTTTGTACATGCAAAACATTTTGGTGTAGTTTTTTCTTAGCAGTCGGTCAACTCCAATACCATTTAAATGTGTTGAAACTACATATAATATATCAAGATATAAAATACTACACAGATTTATAGAGATAAACTGAGAAACAAGAAGAAGGAGAGAAATAATAAAATAATTCTCATTAACCGTTATGAATAATGAATAATTTACACAAGATATAATATGTATAACTCAATGAATGCACACTGGTGGAGAACCATTACACCATCGTGGTGGTATAGAGTGATCTGGACACACACCAATAGTTATGGGAGTGAACTTCCACCTAGTCTAGTCTCTCAGGAAGTTACAAGAGTGAACTACCACCTAGTTGAGTTAACTAGTCAATCAATGTTCATTTAACTGAATGAACAGAGTGTAGTGAGTAGTAGATCAAGGAATCAAGGGTAATGTGCCATTATAGTGATAATCCCATGGCAAGTGCGCATTATCATGGTGATGATCCCAATTTTTCATGGTGACAAAACCAATGCAACATCTAGACTCAACTCAACTAGTCAAACTGAAGTGTGAACTGAAGAGAATATTCTCCAAGTAGAATATTCTCCCCTAAAATATAGGAGACTAGATAAAGACTAATTATGACTAATAAACAAGGAAAAACATTAGGAAAAATAAATCCTAGTTGTGTGTGAAGTAACTCCAACATTCCCAAAATTCAAATAACTTCAGAATTAACCTTATAAAGAAAGATACCTCATCATACATAGACTACTAGTACCGTTACAAAAAATAATAGGCATGATATATATCATTGACATTATTGAAAGAAAAAATATTTGTATTTGGAATATAGAGAACAATGAACAACAATTAGATTTGAAAGAAACACTCAATATATCTTCACAAAAACACCCTTCTGTAAGTCAATATCAACTTCTAAATGGATAGAAACTCTCAAGCAAGGATGATTTGATATACTGATGTGAGGTGAAGGTACAAGGGTTAAGAATACCAACTATCAACATGTCATTATTACAAAGGATTCCCTTCATCCTAATAATAGCCATCAAGAAATCCATTCTTTCCTATGGTAATTTTTCACAATGTCAACAACTTAAGGAACATTGACATTGATTTCTTGACTTGCATTGTGTGAAAACTCTTTACAATTACTACAATTCTATATAGTATTTTCCATTAGGAACAAATAAAATTTAATATTTGAAAATTGTTTTGTTCATAAATGGTCTAAGGTGTTTAGAAATGTTTCATAAATAAATTTTTGGTTGTGTAGGTTTCAGTAAGAAATGGTTGTATATGGAATAAGGTTGGCAACATTTGTATTTGTAATATGTAATGGAAACATATATGTTTGAAATAAGAAATCGTTTTCCTTTATGTTTTTCTTTTGTCTTGTTCGTAAATGGGCTAAGGTGTTTAGAAATGAAGCCCAAGAAAGTTGCCAAGTTCGAGGGACTTGAAAATAGAAATGTAATATCCTATTAAGATGAAGGATGGTACGATTTTAATATTAAATCATTATAAATCAAAGCATAGAACATGACCCTATGGTTTAGATTGCATTGATCATGTGTGAAGGACCAATAAACAAAATACTATAACTTATAACACCTTCTTCCTTACATCTAGAACTGTTTTTCTTCAACCATTGTGTGATTTATCTTACCCTGAAAGACAAGGTCTCTCATTACACCACCCTATCCTCCATCAAAACCATTAAATAAAAAGAATTAGGGAGAAAATTCCCTACCTATGTTGGAAGGAAACTAAGTAGAGAAACAACTAATATTTGTATTCAAAATGATATAATACTATGTTGAAATGAGTTTATTTCCAATATGATTTATGTTCATGAAGAGTGAATGACATGTAGGAAAGCCTTTGTAAATTAAATCCAAACCATGGTAGATACACTTGAACATTTATTTATAAATATAATGATTAATACACCATCACTAAATTCAAGAATAAATAAGTGGAACAAAAGTTAGATCTAGTGGCAGAGGTATTTGAAAAAGTTTATTTGGAAGGAAACGTTCGTTGTTGTTTTCTCTTGAAAGTGGGGTGGGAATTTTTAATTAGATTAAAGAGAGGGTTGAAAGCATGGGAGAGAGAAGAATTATGTGTTTTGAATACATCATTCATTTTGATTTTATGCTTCAAAAATTTAGCATTTAAGAGAATAGATAAGACCAAGAGTGAATAAAAAAACCAACCCACTAAAAAGTCTCATATAATGAGCAAAGGAACATTGAATCCAACCAATTTATATAATGAGCACCCTTTTCTTTTTCCAATGTATGTTCTAGATAAATTCATTGTCATTCATACAAATAAATTTCAATTTGAAATGAAATAACAACTCAAATACCTATATATTCGATGTTTGTCCGTGTATGATATTCATTTATTGTTGCTCCAATATATATCCTCCATTAGGTGTTCTACAAATATAAGCAACACTTAAAGAATAAAAAAATTAATAAAATAAATTAAGAAAAATTGTATGACTAAATAATAATTAAAAATACTTGATTGAATGAATAGCTGAATGAGCTCGTCTTCATTTCGAGAATAATTTATTGGAGTAGTCTAGAGTTGGAGAAACCATCCCTCGTTTTGATGGAGCAACAATGAAGTAAACATTGACTTTATTGTTTATCTATTGGATTTAGGGAATATTACTCCAAGATTATCCAAAACCTCATTTATTTTCTACTTAACATGGCCAACCACATGTAGGTGGAATATCTTATGGCCCCTCCCCCCCCCTCACATCACTCTCAATTCCCTAGTACCCAATATGTCTACTAGAAAATACGGTCACAAAATGGTATCAGAGCATAAAAACAAAGATACAGTTGTTTTGGTAGCATTTCTCGGCAAGGTTTGAGGGCTAAGGATGTGACATAATGGTATCAGAGAAGAAAAACAAAGATACAGTTGTTAGGTAGCATTGTATGGTAGAGGCTTGAGGGTCGAAGATGATACATAATGGTATCATAGCCATGGTTTTGACACTGAGCCTGGATGTGCCATGTTAGTGCTTAACGAGACAAAGGTTTCAGAGTTAATTTTTGTAGAGAGAGTCAAGATATGAAAATCAAAGTGTCATTGGGACTGTGTTTAGAAGCTCAGGAAGTATAGCAGTTTTAGAAAACCAATAGAGAAAGAAGCCACAAAAACCATTGTGTTGGGCCGCGAGGTTTAAATTTAGGCCATAGGATCTACATGGGAGAAGGAAGACCCTTCATAGTCATCCTATTTTTAAAAGGTGTAGGAAATTTAAACCCTAAGTCCTTCATACTTCATGACTTCGATGAAGTTTATGTGTTATAATAAAAAGGGGTCGAAGCCCGAAGTTCTTAAGTTCTAGAGTGGATCTACACCATAGATTCGGGGAGAAGTGCTTAACCTTTGGATCGACTGAAGATAGATCAAAACTGATAGGTCAAGTTAAGAGAAATAATTAAGGTGCAACGTTGAAAAACATATCTCAACCATCATATTTGTGTGCAAGTGATTATGATCCATGGATCTCACAACAGTTCAGGCGTTCGACATTCGGGAGAAAAATGGTATGCTAAGGTAAAACCTTCTGAAGTCCCAAATCCCACAGTCTTGAAGTGACATGGCATGATGACATCATCAAGGGTGAAGTGGACTTCCTTAGTCCTACCATGTGTCATTCAGGATGGAACTTTGACGTCCTTGTTGGACCAAAATAAATATAACATGTGTTTCCACGTGCCACCACCTTAATTATTGACAGTTGTACTACATGGACCCCGAAAGGTTAAAGTTGTTCAAAAGTTTAGAGTTCAGGATATTTGAGTAATGAAAGTGTAAGGTCTTTCGAAGCCCAAAGTCCTAAATTGATGTGACATGCTAAAGTCACTAGAGATGACGTGGACACATGGGATGTGTGCCACATGTCAGTGAGTTAAGAACATATGGAGGATAGAATGTCATTTAGAATGTCACACATGTCACCCATCTGATTAGGCCACATGTCCACTTCTAGTCTTTCACCACGTATCATGCTTCAGACTTCTTGAGCATGGTTAGTGGGGCCCCTGATGATTGATGGAGATGCATGGTGCTAGATCTTGCAGTGCGGAGGATCGGAACTTCGAAAGAAAGTGGGGTCGCATGGTTTGAGAATACAGAAGGTCTAAGCATCGAACTTCATCATGACCATTGGAATTCATGGATGCATTTCAAAAGATATGAAACTCCAGAGAGTTGTCACTCTGAATTTTTTTGGCATTGAAGGCTTTGGAAACCATTAAGCATGGAGTCCCAAAGCTAATTTTCGTCGTTGATTTGAGTAGAGAGTGGGGATTATTGATTCCTCTCATGTTAGTTGTGAACTTCATGAGTTGGATTTTAGGAGACTGGAATTGTGGTGAGTTGAAAACACCTGAAGCCTGAAACTCCAAAGTGTGGAGTAAGCACCTGTTGGTTTAGAAATTGGTCACATGTGACTCAAAGACTTAAGAATAGGGAGCTAGTGCCCAAAAATTGTTGTAGAACCGAGCAGGTCTTAGAGATAGAAACCTGAGGGGTTCTTGATCGACATATAACCATAGAAAATAGAGTTTGATATTGTTTTGATTGAATCAGATTGTTTAAGCTACTATGGAAAATTATTAAAGATTGATAGCCTAACAAAATTCGGTTGTCTGCACATTTTTGCAGCATTACCAATTGTCATAACCAAACATAATTGTTACCTGGTGAAGAGAAATCGAGGAAGCACGAGACACTTACACTCGAGAAGATGAAGTTAGAGGAGTGGATTTCCATTTGGGAGTTGAAGGAACAAAGTCCAATGGGCATGGAGAAGAAATAGAAAAAGAACTGAGCATGATGAAAATCATTAAGAATTTGCAAAAAGATGTCCAAATTCACTAGGCAGATAACAAAAGGCTTATGAGAGCCAATGAGGAAGAGGGAGACTTCAATATGAAGCTGATGCAGAGCCTATAAATAATTGAAAATAAATTGGATAATGAAAGTGGATCCAGTAAATCAGGAACCCACAGACCCCTGATGAGGAAAGAAGAGGAAGAAGTGGTAGTAGACATCACCAACACTTCCAAAATCATTCCCATAAGAGAGAAAATAGTAGCTCAAGTCCATCCCCTATCAAGAAGCATAGGAGATCTGAAGTGGATGAACTGAAGGGTGAAATTAATAAGATCAAACCTCCTACTTTTGATGGAGAGAACAAGAACGATGAAGATGTTGTGGCATGGCTGCTAGGAATGAGGAAATATTTCCAACTGTAGAATTACTCTTCTCATGCAGAGGGAATAATTTCCAACCACCACCTAAAAGGAAAGTCATCCATATGGTGGGATCAGTTTGTGCAAGTGCATCATGTTAGAGAGAATAATGTTACATGGAAGGAAATGAAGAGGCGTTTTGAGAATAAGTACTTAAATAATAGGTATTATGACAAGAAAATGAAAGATTTCTTTGAACATAAGATAGGCAACATGACTAGAGATGAATATGAGAAAAGATTCTTTGAGTTGTTGAAGTGTGTCCCCTTCATCAAGGATGAGACAATTAGTATTCAAAGGTATTTGAGTGGGCTGCCATATTTCATCAGTGACAAGATCCAGTATGATGATCCTAAAACTATGGAAGAAACTATAAGGAGAGAAAAATGATTATATGATCAAAAAAAAAGGAAAGACTACTTTCCAAAAAACTTGGGAAAACAAGAAGAAGTTTAAAAGGGAGAAGAGGTGTAATGGGAACAAGCCACCATTTTTCAAAAATAGTCCTCGAGGACAACCAGTTTTGAGAGAGCCTAGGATGGCTGAAGTAGGTGGGCAAAGGCTAAGGAAGATATTGATGGAATGTTGGAGCTAGAAAGGATATCATAGGTATATAGATTGTCCTCACATAAGTGACAAAGTGATATTTGTTCAAAATTTTCAGCAAGAAGACATGGTAGAGGACATGGGCATAAGAGTACCAAGGATCTATTCAACCTTGGACAACAAGCAAGTTGAGTTTCAATCACATGTGATTGAAGTTGAAGGTATGATCAATAACCATGCCTTTACTATTTTAATTGACTCGGGAGCTAGTCATAGTTACATAGATCCTAAAGTTGTGGAAAGATTGTTTTTTCCAAGAAGCAAGCATGAGAAATATTGGTTGGTACATCTGTCTATAGAAGCAAGAGATAGGTTGTGAAATTGGTTAAATCATGTCCAGGGGGCATGAATGGACTGAGTAGCAAGGAAAATATGAACATCTTGCCTTTGGGATCATATGATTTCCTAATTGGTATGGATTGTTTGGACCAACATCATGCCATATTAAACTTCCATAAAAAATATTTCACTTGCTTCAATGAGGAAGGAAATCAAAGAGCAGTCCAAGGAATTCCCTTGGAAGTTACTATCTGGGAAATCTCAACAATGCAGCTAAATAAGTGTTATAGGAAAGGTTGTCAAATATTTGCAGCCCATATGGAGGAAGCATATAAGGATAAGGTGCCAAATCTGGAGGATCATGCAGTCCTGGAAGATTTTGAATATTTGTTCAAGGAGGTACCAAGCCTACCTCCAAACAAAGATATTGATTTCTCTATAAATTTAATTTCTGGAGCATCTCGAGTATAAAAGACTCCTTACATAATGAGTACGCCAAAACTGAAGGAACTCCAAATGCATCTTGAAGAACTTTTGAAGAAGGGGTATATATGTCCAAGTGTGTCACCATGGGGTGCCCCAGATTTTTTCATGAAGATGAAAGATGGGACATTGAGATTGTGCATCTATTTCAGATAGTTGAACAAAGTGATTATAAAGAAGAAGTATCCTCTACCAAGGATTGATGATCTCTTTGATCAGTTGAAGGATGTTAGGATATTTTCAAAGATAGATCTCAGGTCGAGATACCATCAAGTAAGGATTAAATATGAAGACATCAACAAGATTCCCTTTAGGATAAGGTATGGTCATTATGAGTTCATAGTGGTTCCATTTGGTTTATCAAATGCACTAGTTGTTTTCATGTGCTTAATGAATGGCATTTTCCGAGAATATTTAGACAAGTTTATCATTGTCTTTTTGGATGAAATCATTTTATATTCCAAGATAGAGGAAGAGCATGAGCATTATTTGAGGATGGTGTTGCAAGTACTAAGAGAGCATCAAGTTTATGCCAAATTGATAAAGCGCTCATTTTAACAAAACATAATTCACTATTTGGGGCATATCATATCTAAAGAAGGGATAGCAGTGGAGCCTAAAAATATTGAGGCCATTAAAGGGTGGACATCACCAAAAAATGTGAAAAAATTCATATCATTCATGGGTCTATATGGCTACTATAGAAGGTTCATTGCAACATTTTCAAGAATAGCTCACCCCATCACTTCCTTGCAAAGGAAGGGGACGAACTTTCAATGGACAGAAGAATGTGAAAAAATATTCCAACAATTGAAGCATTTGTTAACTAGTGCTCCAATTCTAAAGATCGCAAATATGAATGAAGATTTAGTGGTTTACACAAATGCAGACAAAGAAGGACTAGGAGGAGTCCTTAGTCAGAAAGGATTTGTGATATGTTTTGAGTCCAGAAAACTGAAAGAACATGAAAGGCTCTATGCCGCTCATGATTTGGAGTTGAAAGCCATAGTGCACGCTTTGAATAAGTGGAGGCACTACCTCATGGGAAAGAGATTTGAGTTGAGGACAGACCATAATGGTATGAATTACCTGTTTGATCATCCTACTTTGAATGCTAAGCGGAGTAGATGGTTGGAATTCCTCTATGAATATAACTTTGATATCAAGCATATCAAATAAAAGGAGAACAAAGTGGTTGATGGACTCAGCAGGAGAGTGCATGAAATTCATGCTAAAACCATTAGCATGTTTCAGAAAGATCTTAAAGTTATAATTTCTAAGGATGCAAAATTTGATTTGAAATAGATGGAATTAGTAACTAAATTGCAACAAGGTAAAATGCAACAGAAAGATTAAGATTATGAATTGGGAATTGATGGAATTATCTTATACAAAAACAAATTTTATGTACCAAATTATCTGGAATTGAGGAGTGCGACTTTAAAAGAGATGCATAATGTACCTTATGTGGGACACCCAGGATATCAGAAAATAGTTTCAGCAGTCAAGATCCAATATTATTGGCCAGGTATGAAGAAAGAAATTGCAGAGTACATTGCCATATGTATGGAGTGTCAAAGGGTCAAAGATGAACATAGACACCCATCTATGTTGCTACAACCATTAACCATCCCTCAATGGAAGTGGTAAGTGGTGACAATAGATTTCATCATAGGATTACCTAGAACAAAAAAACAACATGATTCCATCATGGTGGTGGTAAATAAGCTCACGAAAGCTGGCCATTTTATTCCATTGGAGATTACTCACAAGCAAATTAACGTTGTTGACATTTATATGAGGGAAGTAGCATGATTGCATGGCATACCCAACACAATTGTGTCTGACAGAGACCCAAAGTTTACCTCGAGGTTTTGGAGAGGATTATTCAAGGGGTTCAGAACAAACATGAACTTCAGCACAACTTATCATCCTAATTTTGATGGACAAACAAAAAGATTTAATCAAGTGATAGAAGATATGTTAAGAATGTATGTGATGGAAAAACCATCTAAATGGTAATATTATCTACACTTGGTATAATTTTCCTACAATAATGGGTATCAAGATGGGACAACCCAATCAGTTGGGACAACCCACCTGATAGGGAAGTGGTTGGGCCAGAGTTACTCAGGGAAATGGAAGATAAATTGCTAAAGATAAAGATAAATTTGAAGGATTCCCAAGACAGGAAGAAAATATATTATGACAAATGAAGAATCCATAGGGAGTTTAAAGTGGGTGATCATGTTTTCCTGAAAGTGAAATCCAAAAAAAGTTCCCTGAAGTTCGGAAGTTGTTCCAAGTTGGAAACCATATATTGTGGATCGTTTGAAATTCCAGAAAGTATTGGAAGAGTATCTTATATGCTTGCATTGCCTGAATCCATGACTATTCATAATGTATTTCATGTATCATTATTCAATAAGTATACACTTGATGCTAATCATGTGATTGATTGGAATTTTATTTAGGTGGAGAAAGAAGGCGCTCTGCAAGTGAAGCATGTGCGCATACTAGAATGGAAGAACAAGAAACTCCAGAATTGAGTCATAAAGATTGTAAAGATTCAATAGACCTGGTACAGTCCTGAGGATGAAATATGGGAGCATGCAGATTCTATGTGGCTAGAGTACCCACATATTTTTGAAGATTTTGGAAATCTTGTTGTTGTTGTGTAAATAAGTTGCATTGAGGATAGTGAAAAATAAGGGGAGGGGATTGTAACACCCCAAGGCCGAGCCCCTACTGAGTTGTAATTATGTTTATAGGATGGTGAGCCACGTGTTTATAAGTTGGAAGATTTATGTGTTTATTAGGCCGAAGAGCCTATATTCTAAGGCCAATGAGCCTTATTTTGTATATGTAAATACTCACATCATTAATAAAATTACATCATTGCATGTAGACCGACCAAAAAGAAAGAGTTATGGGGGACTAAGCTCCACTAGGAAGGGAAAGGGAAGGGATAAGTGTATAGGAATAGGGGATAAGATAGAGGGATTACCTCTAAAGGAATAATATTATATTATTATTTCCTAGATGCTAAGGTTTGACATAACCATGTTGTGCTAAGTTCTTGGGGAAAGGGAATCAGTTTTAAGTGGAGCTCATGCAGCTTTACAAAGACATGTGTCAACCTGTGCACATGCCGTTTTTAAGTGGGAAAATCACCTCATTGGGGGTTCACTCACCATTCTCGTGATGGTCACCCCTCTAAAGGTAAGACATACTCCTCATGGATGCACACAGGGAGACAGGGAGAGACTTGACACAACCATCCATTGTTCCATCATCGATATTTGCAACTTCTGAAAACCCACACACCTATCTAATGAAGCTAATCATGCTTCCTATGAAGCACAACATGACCGCGTACTGTCTGAGCCTTATCGTGCCTTATATTTTTCTATTACTACCCATGTTTTCTATGGACTGGTGTGGCTTGATGTCATTACCAGAGCCCTTACCCAATTTTTGTTACGGAGGTTACCTGCTGGACTTAGGAGATGAATAGAAGGGGCATGTTATCAGGCTTGTGAGAAACTCTCTCTAGGTGAGAGCGTGTGTTGGGGAAGTGAGTTGTCATGGAGGAAGTCTTGTAGTAGCTACAGTAATCTAAGACTTTTGGTCCAACCTATTGTTGAAGCCCTGGAAGTGGGGGTGGACAACTGATGGACTTGGGATAGTGAAGGTGTACACTGTTGGGGTGGAATAAGCATGTGGGGAATGAGGGTCTTTGTAATGTGGGCATAAGTGGCTCCTAGGAGAAAATACTTCTTATTGATCTGTATGTATTTCCTATTGTCCTTTCCAAGCCTAGGAATCCCTTCCTTTGTGGAGTTTAGTCCCATCTTGGGGTTGACCCAGTACTGTTCATGATGAGCAATGTGGTCTAAGGATGAAAGGTTCATGGAAGGTTAGCATGTAGTTGGTGTTCATCTATTAAAATATAAGTACCAAGTATTTGTTCACTAGCATGGCCTATCTTGTTGTTTTAAGGTCCGAAGCAGTCACAAAATGGTATCAGAGAAGAAAAACAAATATACAATTGTTTAGGTAGCGTTGCCCGACACAGGTTTGAGGGTCGGGGACGTGACCAAATGGTATTAGAGCAAAAAAAAAAAGATACAGTTGTTAGGTAGCATTGCCTGATAGAGGTTTGAGAGCTGGAGATGTTACAAATCATCTCTTTTTTTGTTTCCTTTTCTTCACATGAATTCGGAAAGGATTTTGTTAGATCCTTCTCCCCCTTTAGTTATTTTTCCCTCTGCGTGTATTATTAATGATTTGGTCATATAATCATCACGTCTAAGTTGCTTCAAGGGAAGTAATGATCATCAATTGAAATAAGAATTAAATGTTAAATTGATATCCAAAGTTTTTATTATTATAAGTATTTCAGCAATAAAAAGCGAAATTGAGTGATCTTTACCCGATTGAGTAGCGGAGGGAAGTAGAATTGTTTGAGATGTGACCATATATGTGCCTTCATTGTGTATCACTCCATTGTTACTATATTGTGTTCCGCTAGTGGGGAAACTTGTTTCTACATTGGTTTCCTACTTAAAATAGACAAACACATTACTTTATGGCTGAAAATAAAAATCAATAGATGGTACAACTAATAAACTATAAATAATCTTTTTCGATTTTGCTTACCCAGGTGTCGGTTTGAGTGCCAGAAGGTTGTGTTTCCCCAAAGATTTTTCTATGCTCAACCATGACTTTAAAGCCATGCATGAAAGAAATTTAGAGGTCTTCCTATGATGGATATTCTTTGTACTCCATGCACTGCAATTTTGCACAAGAACATGATTTCCGCTTCTTATGTGAAACTAAGTTAAAAATTTTAATAGTATATTATTTGGATGCAATTGATTTTTTTATGCTTACAATTTGAAAGGCCAATTTCCAGTAACCACTCGGGATAAGTCTGTGTTTCCCATATTTTTATATAATGTCCTTGGTGGATTTGTATGTGTCTAGGATCCTGTATTGAAAAATTTCAAATACATAATTAGATGTCGCAATGATGATAAAATATCATAATTACATTATTAGTAGTTGCTCATACCTTCATGAGTCGGGTGGTGTCTTTCCTTATTTTCAGAGCATCTTCTCCTTTGCATCATCCTATAGGGCCTCACACTCCCTCTCAGGAATCATTGGAGGATGAACATACCTAGGTTTCCTTTGAATATGAACCATATATTGGTCCCGCATATATTTTAAATGTGCTCCTACTTTTGAGGAGACTCCATATTTATTGAAGGTACCCTCACCTAGAAAGCCAACCAACCTCTTAATGAACTCATATTTTAACTTGGAACTTTGGGAATTCCACCTTGTGTGTATGGTGGGCCCAAATATATCCAATTCCATGTCATCCATGTGTCTATAAAATGAATCATTTCCTACAAAATGATATTATAATTAGTTTAGAATAATCACATATTATATGTAAATTTCAAATAGATTGTACATAACAATTAAATCACACCTTAAATACTTGGAATCTTCTCTATTTCTATAGGGATGATCTCATTGTCTACTGAAAAAGGTAACCAATAGTTTTCTTGTGCTAGTGACATGGGAATATCTCAGAAAGCATGCTTCAAAATGTGCAATTCCATGTTCTACATCCACAACATCCTGTGCATATTTTGGCATGTGTTGGTCAAGGTCGAGTATAGTACTAACATCGAACCTGGGAGGTGTGTTGGTTTGAGTGACTTGCATAGTACCAAAATAAAAACCTAAACTATGGGTTGTACCCTTATTATGTTGTGTCATTGTAGTAGTGGCAGTGAAACCAACATCGACCTCTCTAGGCTCACCTTGGGGATCAAAAGTCCACAAAAAATCCTATAAAAGTAAAGATTTTTTAATGAAGGAATTATAAGTGAATATAAATTGAAATCCATAATTAAAAAATGGGATGATTAAATATCTATTTTACCTGATAGCGTTCAATTATTTCCATCAAGACATTGATTCTTTCATTTATCTCCTGTGTCTACGGTCAAATCTGAATCAAAGAATGGAGTTCCACGTTTTCCTTTCTCACAATATTCCTTACTCTTTGATTTAGGTTCATGGATGAAAAATATACTCCTCAATGAACACATCCTTAGGAGGATTTTTGGACTAGTCTGAGGTTGTTTCCTTCCCCCTATCACCCTAAGACAAGCAAATATTACAATTAGAAAAAATGTAATAAATTCAAATATATGAGAAATAAAGTTAGTTCATGAATACACATGGAAAAAAAACATGGCTTGATAAAAAAGTCAAAGTAAAGAGTGACTAAATAACATAATGAAAATAATAAAATATAAGAGTCATTGCATAGATGTTCGGTAAAATAGCATACATGCCACCCCCATAATACTAACGTCTATATTTATTTGATTCAAATTGTAATCAATCAACAACTCTTCCCATGCAGCTATTGATTTTATTGCACATACAAATACACGGTTTCCTTCACACCCCTCAAATATGCAATTTGTAAATGTGTTGAACCTGCCAATAAATGATATAGCTAGCAAATGACATACATAGTTTGGAGAGAAAATATGAGAAAAGAGAAACATGAAAGAAAGAATGGAAGAATTCTCATTAACCAAATGAATGAATGATAATTTGCACATGATATAATTTGTATAAATCAACTAATGTCCATTGAAGGAGAATCCAATGAGCCATAGTGGTGGCCTAGATTGATATAGAAACACATCAATAGTTACGAGAGTAAACTGCCACCTAGTCTAGTCTCTCAAGAAGTTACGAGAGTTAATTGCCAGTAGTCTGAGTTACCTAGTCTCTGAGTCTTTATTTAACTAACTAAAACAAAGTGAAGTGAGGAGGATATCATGGAATCATTTGTAATGCGATAGTCTAGTGATGATCCCAAAGATAATGTGCATTAGTTGGGGATGATCCCAATGTTGCATGGTGATGATTCCAATGTAACATCTAGACTCCACTCAACTGATCAAACTAAAGTGTGAGCTAAAGAGAATATTCTCCTAGAGGAATATTCTCCCTAAACTATAGGAGACTGAATAATGACTAGTAAACATAGGGAAAACCTTAGGAAAAAGAATTCCTAGGTGTGTGTGAAGTATCTCCAACAACCCCCCTGAACATCGCTATGGAGAAAATAATGAATGGGTCCCAACAATGAGGCCATGTTAGGTACCGAAATACAAAAGATGCATTGAAATAAACAAGGAAAGAGGGGAAAATCATGGGAAAACCACCCCTCAAAGCAGAATGTATGTAAAAAAAAGAACTAGCAGTTTCTAGGCAACTGTTTCCTTCACTCGAAGACGACTACACATAGAATGGAACTTTTTCTCACTGAAGATGTTGGTGAAGATGTTTATAGTATGTTCTATTAAAGGAAAACACTGTAGGTCAATGATACCCTTGTATACTAATTCCCATATGTATTTCATGTGGATCTCAATGTGCTTTGTCCACTTCCTCTAAATTGGATCTCTGCATAACGTCAAAGTTATTTAGTTGTCACACTAGATGACAAATGGTTGATGACATTGAATGCCCAACTAAGTGAGAAAATGATGTAACCACATAGCTTGAATGGTTATTTTAACTACACCTCTGTACTTTTCCTTGGATGAAGATAGAGAAATAGTAGAGTGCTTCTTGCTCGACCAACAAATAGGCCCGAAACCAAGACTGAGTGAGTAACCAGATGTGGACATGCGATCAATGGTATTTCCATCAGAGTCAAAATCAATGAACTTGATGAGGTCCAATGTAGATTTTGTTGCATGGTAAATACCAAAGGTGATGGTTCCCTATACGTATCAAAGGATACACATTTTATCCTTCCAATGTATCTCATGAGGATCCTACATGAACCTAGACACTGCTCCAAATGCATAGGAGAGGTTTGGTCTAGAGTGTGTGAGATATAAAAGGCTCCCCACTAGATTTTTGTACAGTGTAAAGTCCACTAATGGAGTGTCCCTGCCATCCTCAAGTATGATTCCTCATAGGAATGGAGTTAGGGAATACCTAAGATCTGTCATGTGAAATATCTCGAGGATATATCATGCATACTTGGTGATGAAGTAGCATCGCCATTGGCATTAAATAAGCCAAGTGGAGGACAACTTAGCATGCAACATGTGGATTTAAAGTTGGTTTTGAATTACAAGGAGGAGCACGTCTTTCTATTTTCAAAATATTAAAATTTAAAGTTGTTAAATGTTTTGAGGCTTGAGCCATCACACAAGACTGCCAAGGATGTAATCGTTTTAATTAGAAGATAAGGTTTTACATATATTGAGTATCGCCTCATATATGAATGTAATTTCCATTCAGTGTAACATTCCTTTGTAGATGAATGAATTAGCTGTGATAGGATAGCTTTGAGGTAGTCTGGAGGGAAATTTCGAGAAGCCCCTCATTTTATAAATAGATGTATTTTTTCTACAAATGAGGTTGTTGAAGGTCATTGTAGATATTGTTGAACGTTATTGAAGTTGTTGTTGAATATTGTTATTGGTGCCGAGAGAGTTGTTGAATCTTATGAAGAGTTGTATATAATTGTATGAGTCCATGTGCATATTTTACTGAATGAATACAAGCAAAGAGTTTTGATTCCAAATGCATGGTTTTGTGTTCATATGAGTTATTTGAGTACATGTGATATTTCTTTATGTTCTCTGTGTTTTATCTATTTATGTATCTTTTATGCATGAATATGTTTTTCATGGTTAAGCATGGAAACTTTTGATGTTCCTGTAAGTTTCATTTGTTGTCTCTTCTAGGATTCTTGGTGCAAGGAGTGAACTGATCCCTCAAGCAGTGGATAGGCCGAGTGAAGATAGACTCAAAATATCATAAGAATTAATGTGAATTTATAGTGAAAGTGAAAGGAGTGCACAGGGGTTTAGTTGAAGTGAAAAGAGTGCACAATTGTTCAAGAGGAGAGAAAATATTTGAGAATACCCATGCAAGGAGTGCATCATTCCAACACTTTCTTTAAGTTTTGAATAAGTTCATAGAATATGAACACAAAGAGTGCATGAATTAGATTTTCTTCAAAATATGTAAGTCTTAAATTCATCAGAAGTTTAAGGGATGCAAGGGTCATGCCAGAGGTCTAAAATTCCTCAAGAAACAAATATCAAGAGAACTAGCGAGCATAAGATTTCACAATAGAGTCTTAGAAAAATTATAAGTTAAGGGTTTTCATGTATCAAAGAAGCATACAGGAAGGCGACAAAGATTCTATTGACCTCTCACAGTTAAGCTAAGGAAGGATAGCGGTCAAAATTTTCAAGGAGGGAAAGATTCATTATTTGAAAGTTGAACGGTGGATATTTGATTGAGAGGATCCAAGGTCTTTTTCCACCCTCATACTTAGAGAAGTAGTGCAGGGTTTAACCCTGTACGTCTTTAGGAATTCACACGTTCAAAGGAATCATAAAGACAATTTAAAGGAGGAATTATCAGAGATCAAATATCTATAGTCAACATCTATTCAGGATGATGCAAGAGCATGGGCATTTGTCGTATTGGGAAGAGTTACATGAAGTTTAATTGGTGAAGTCATTCAGACTTTGCGTATTCAGAGGATTCAATGCGTGGATAAGTCAGACCCCTAAATTCTTGAAGGACATAGTGAATTGTGGCCATTAAAAAAGAGGGGACACGTGTCAGTAGATCATGAACTCCAATGGATTATCACTTTTGAGGAAGTTTGGAATGAAGGACTCCCAAAGCCTTGAAGACCCAGAGTTCATCTGGGTCGTCCATCAAAATTGACATGCATCGTCATATCAGGAAGTACAAAGGATAGTCACTATGGGAGACTGTTGATTTTAGGAGGTCGATGTCTCTGGAGTTCTTAATTCCAGAATACATCTAGACCATTGATTCCAAGAAGGGTGTGTGGAAGGATATCAAAAGAGGTCCATAGGTTTGGTGATCTAAGGGAAATTAGAGTATTATTGTGGAAACTTGTGGAGAAACGAAGCCCTAGAGTTAATCACAATCATTTGTTGGAAAGGATGTGTGGCACAAAATCCCACACTATGGAATTCAACACTTAAACGAAATCAAAGCTTTGTGCATATGGGGAGAAAATCATCGATGTCCCGAAAAGGAATCCTAGTCATTGATCTATGAGAGGACACATGGAGGCAAGAGATATTATGAGGATTTTTGAAGTCAAGATATATAAAGGGTTTTTTTATTTCATGACCAATGGAAATCACTAAAGCCCAAAGTGAGCTCATATGGACTGCCCATTTTATCAAAGATTGCAGACCGTCGATTTGAGAGTCGACGAAAGATCTTTTCGGCGATCCGAGAGAATTGTAGAAAAGGGCATTGTAAGAAAATTTTCAAAGCCTGAAAAGACATAATATGAGACATCTATCTCAAGGTTCATTGTGAGTTGTTGATCTATCCACCTAGTGTTTTATAGTTCCAAGAAATCATGTTAAGAGATAAGAGGGATAGAAAAGTCCTGAAGTCCCGAAACTTTGGGGTTTTGAAATTTTGGACAACAGTTTTGGCCCTCGGTCTTCGGGGAGGTTATGTAAGCAGTTGGGGACTCCCTAAAAGGAAAAATTACATTCGGGAAGAGGATTTTAGGACCTATGCATTAATATTTTGGTTTTAGAGAGAGCCTACAAGATGATTCTAGCTCCCAACTAGAATGATCCTAGACTGGGAGGTCGTGCGGACCCTATGAGAGGGTGGGGTTTTCATCAAGTAGTATCAGAGCCATAAATAAGATTTGTGTGAAGAAAATTTGGAACTGTTATCACACAATTTATTACTTGCCCAAATCCCAAGGAAAGTGGATACAAAATTGGCGTAACTGGGAAAGCCCTATCACTGGCACCTTAATAGGAACTCCCTTTCTATTTAGGGGTATCTTATAGTACCCCAGGAGAGATGTCCTCAGTGGCTTGAGGGTTTGAAAAGGACAAGGAAAATGATACAATAAATTTCCCCTACTTTCACAAGTCACTCATATTTAAAGGGTTCTTTATGTCTTGCAGAGATGAAGCAAATGAGAAATGTTATGTACCTTCCTAGAACAAGACAATAAAATAGAAAAAGGGCACTTTCCAAGTACCAAAATGATATTAGTGCTTCATAAGACAATGGAATATTTAAAAATGTGCTATATGGTATATAATTGCAACAATATAACAATTTATAACAATAATGAGAGATTTGCAACAACCAGTATAATTATGCTATAAAATGCTTGATAAAAGACTTAAAGTAATATATTTAACAAGGAAAATTGATAATACATAGTCACAAGCAGTTTTAGCAATGTCTAGATAGCATAATATGTCACTTTTGCATGTCTAGATAGCAGTTTTAGAAATCTTTTGCAACAATAACAAGTAGGTTAATGATTTGGGCTAATCTAAGGTTGGTAGAAATTAATAGGTGTTCAAGATAAGATTTTCTCAAAATTGTTTGATCAATCAACACTTATAATGGGTAGATTAGTGCCTTCTAGGGTAACGGATTCAATGATGATAGGACCAACACTTATAGTTAAATATAAATGATAATATTTATCCAAGGGTGATGGAGAGGATGAGAGAAGTGTTGGTAGCACAAGGCCTCAAAAATCCAACTCCTAGAGATAATTTCTAGAAAGTAATAAAAATTAGGCCTGAGCGATTTCCCTTTTCCTAAGAGAAATTGAAATAAAATATGAAATAGGCAATGAAATATGGTTACTAGAGTGATACAATGGTATGGATCTAGTATCTACTTCTAGATAGGTTCCTTTGAATAAATTTTAACAAGTGGAAGACTATAGAGAAAAAAATACAAACATATGTCTTTCTCCTAGGGTTTCAAGAAAGAAATTTCATAATCTTTGACATGAAACAAGCAAATTCATCATAAGCATTCATTCACAATAAATAAATGTAGATTTTCTACTTCACCAAGAATAATCAAGCATAAACCCTAGTTGAAGATCCTCCACATGAAAATTTGCCAAAATACACCAAGATTTGCCTCCCCAAAAGTTGTACAACACTTAGTTTCAGCCAATAATAGTTAAAGAGGGCTAAATATCAGACCTTGCACTTGTTTGATGAGTGAATGATGATAAAATGAGATTTTTTCTCTATATTTATATAATACTTATTACCTTTAACTAAATTTAGGTCATCAAAAGGACGACATGGCCAAATTACATGAAAAATCATGTCTTTAGATAAATGTCAATAATTAAACCTTAAAATCACTTTTAGTGGTGTTGTCATTCCTTTCTAGGGTGACGTTGAGCCTCCTGGGTGGAACGTTGGGCCCCATATGCAAAACGTTAGGCCTCCGAAAACCCTGGATGATGCCACACATGCCAACTAGCACACAAATGCCTCCATAATGAAAATATTGATGCTAGCTTACATCTAGGGTCACATAGGTGACGACATGGGCATACCAAGGCCAACGTCAAGGTGGAAGAGAAATATACCCTCGGGTCTAGGTCAACCAAGGTGTCTCTGTTGAAAATTCCTTATTTAGCCCTAGTGCAAGTCTCTGAGATCTCTCTTCCCCTAGCTAGGGTCATGACATCCATTTGTTGGCTTTCAGACCCATGGAGGTCCAAAATAAGCATCTTCCCATATGTACCTGTCCACTAAGAAAAATCTTGTAGCAACAATAAGTACGCCCTCCAGGGGTTCATAAAGCACATGTATCATAGCAACGTCAATCACATCTAATAATCAAATTACTCAAACATGTTCATCAAACCCCCCTTTACCCAGACAAATGCTCAAAGACGTTATGCATTTTAACAAAACAAGTTTGGAGAGGGTCTCATGATGTTCTATTATCTTAATCCTCCTTAAGTTTGGGGTGTTTCCCAGGTGAGATCCAATCTAGGTCATCTAAGAGTGTGAAATGGTGTAGGTGAAATGTTTGGGAAGAGAGTGCAGTGATAATAGGGAAATTTAGGTCTTTCCTATGGATGCCTCTCTAGAGGGTGAGATACATGTTATCATGGACGCCATTGTTTCCCAACCCATTAAATTCCTTGTGTTATTAGTTTTATTTATTTTTGGTATTTTTCTTTTCAAGGGAAAAGATGGGGGACATTGTCCTGGTGTGGTGACCAGAGGTGATAGTGTTACCCAGAAGCATTTCACGGAAATATGAAAGTTATCTTATGATGAGGCCCCCTTTCTCTTAGTTATGCCACCCAGAGCCAATACCTTGGTTTTGTGACCATATATATGGTAGTGTCATACTGCTACATTCCCTTGGACCTAATAAGTCGACTCATGATGAGACCTCCCATCAACCAACTAGTACCTTGAGTATCATTTCATCTTTCAGGTCCCCTTTTCTTACTGAGAAGCCTTTTATTGATTTCTTGGGAATCCCTGGGTGAGGCATATAAAAGGTTTCATTTTGGATTTTAACTCTTTCCAACTACCTTTACCCCTAGTCCTTTAGCTCCATCTTCCCACAAGGAAAGGTACAACCCTTCCTAGCATGGAAAAACCAATTCCCGAACAAAGGTAGGGGGAGATGAGAGGAATATTTATGGAAGGTGGTAAGTATGGAGGGAATGGATGACGACATTTCATAGACCCACCCAGTGGAAACTCATCCTAAATGGGAACCAACTTACTAGGGCATTATGTCACCCTCCCAGGTTTGAACAAGTTAAAGAGAATAATTTCCAAGCAAACATTATGAAATGAAGGAGAGTTCAGTGAAACATATTCAAGTTCTTCAAAAATCAGACTGACACATACCATGATACCCAAACTCATTACCTCATGGACAAAGACTTACTACTACCTTAGAACTAGGATGGTGGGATGGAAACTATTTTTGTTGATAGGTGGGTTGCAGTAATGAAACTATGGTCCCTCTAAGGCCATGCTCAAGTCATATCGCTCTCAACACTCCATGTTGAGGACCTTTGGGTCTTTTGACATGAAATCCTTATTTATTCCTATAATAGGGGTTCCCATCTGGCTCCAACGTGGGGACATGTGCTCATCATAGAGTGCAAGAGAACCTCAACATATCTGGCATGGCCTGTATTTGCTAGATATCAAAAAATGTATCAGTAATCATTAGCATGGTGATATCACCCCTTGCTGATATATGATATGGTGGAATAAGAAAAATAAGCATGAATATATATAAAATGAAAGAATACAAAATGAAACTACACTATACTAGCATGATATGCAGATGGTATATACAATGGATGTAAATTCCTAACTTACCTCTACTTACATGTTGGTTGAATGCTAGGTGTAGCCAAATAACCAGTGAAACCATCCTAGCAATATCTCATAATACCTTCCTATGTGCTTCATTATAAACAAAAACAATGATAAGTCAAGAAAAAAAATAACATGAGTTAGAAAATGTATTGCATCATCGGAAATCATAACGTATAACTCATGGAGGTAAGAGGGAGAGAAAAAAATATTCCAAGTCACACTCTTAGGAAAGTTCTCAATCCATCTTAGAAATGGATCATGAAAAATAAAAATTTTAACAGCCTGAATCAAAGAGTTTGAAGGTTGACTACGTTAGACATCAACACATCCTAGGGTCTGGGAAGGTATCAGTAAGAACCTAGAGGATGAATCACAATTTATTAAGGGAAGGATGAAATACTGAGATAATAAATTTATTATTAACATATTCAACCTACCATTGAATTCTAAAAGTAGTATTTTCTCGAGAGAAAACTTAAGACAAAGGACAGGTTTCACAACTACACCTTTAGTGACATAGTGAGATAAAGTAGTAGGAGGGAGCTAGAAAACCTTGTCACAAGGATCCTTCTCTGGGAAATAAATATCCTCACCTTTATCAATATCTGAGCACAACAATGGTTGATAATATTCTTTATGGAATAAATTCAAGTGATCAGAGGAATACTCATCACAATCCTCAAGGTATGACCGAAAATCATCATGAGAGAATAGAGCTAGGTCACCCTTAGGTTCTTGGAAATCATCATTAGAGAACATAGCTAGGTCACCCTTGGGTTTTTGCATGATCATCATTTGCAACCATAAGTACCAGATGCCTACTAACTTTCTGTTGCATTAGTTATACCCTATTTAGATTACTTTAAATAGTGACATGCATAGAGTTATGGTTCTTAGTCAAATGTTTTCTTGGTTTCATTGGAAATGGAATTACACATGATTGATTTGGTTTTCAACTAAATAGAGTAGGTAGTAGGAGAATAAGCTCATATTTCAAGCATTTTATTTTTAGTTAACATATTGTTTTTCAATGTTCTAGTTTTCAATAGCTTGTTTCAATAAGAGACTCTATATCCCAACAAAGGAACTGGGGTTTAGGTGCAGTTTTGAGTTTCAATGAAAACTCCATAGCCCAATAAAGGAATTGGGGTTAGCTTCAATGTTAGTTTTCAGAGATTCATGGTTGGAAGATATAACAAAGATAAGAAAATGGAGGCGGGGACAAGTTATTAAATTCAAAGGAACTGATCTGCACACAATGTTGTAACCTAGGTCTGCACCCATGCCTCTCCTCTCTCATTTCCCTATTCCTTAGTCAATTTTTTCCTCTTTTGGTTGATAAATTCGGTTTCCCATATGTTCAATAACTTGGTTTTTCTTGTTGTCTTGCTTGACTGACTCTTTGCGCAATGTTTTTTTGTTTTTCTTGAAGGATAAACACATATCGTGATTTGCTTCAAATTACTTGTAATATTGTTTTCCTTTAATTGAGCTTATAGAAGGTCAGTCAAGTATGTTTTTGGCACATGGAAAACCCATGAGAAAAAACACAAAATTCAAAGCATTCAATTTCGGGCTTGAAACACAAGAAAATAGACAGGTTCAATTTTCAACAATGGAGATCCCATGTACAGTTCATATTAACAACTCTCGTTCATTCGGAGTTTCAAAGTTGCATAAGAATTAATGACCACACTGAATTACCGAATTGATGAGAGAATTCCCTATCAACTGGGAGAAAGTCACTTCAGCATATATTCATGCCTCACATTCAAAATCTCCTGAAGTCCGAAGTGTCAAAGTGATGAGAGATTGACACGTCAATCGGGGGAAATTCACTTTGGGAGATATTCATGCCTCACATTCAAAATATCTCGAACTCTAAAATTTCGAAGTGAAGAGAGACTGTCATGTCAACAGAGATAAATTTACTTTGGGATATTCCCATGCTTTACATCCCCATCTCCCAAAGACTGAAGTCCCGAATTGATGAGAGACTGCCACGTCAACTAGGAGAAAGTCACTTCGGGAGATATTCATGCTCCTCTTTCAAAATATCCCGAGCCCTAAGAAATTTATGCCATCGCTAAGTATGGCTAGGGGAGTTATAATATGGAAGACTAATAGAACTTTAGTAGGGGTGGTAAAATAGCAGGTTTTCCCAGATCGCAAATTGCAACATGATCGACGACCACACTTCATTGTGGGGACGAAAAATGATCGAATGTAAATATTCCATAGTGGTCCCATAATTGAAACCATGGTATACCTTGCGAGGTATGTGGAATTTGGTGGTGGATTTCAGGAGTCAGAGTAGTATGGATCAAAACCACCCTCCACAACATCTACAATCATGTTATTACATGACGTCAGGTCACCATGTCACTTTGGGAGATATTCACGTTGCACATCCAGTCATCTCCAGTGGGCTTCAAAAACATGTGTGCATTCCATGATCAAAGCATAACTCATCCCTATCACTTTGAATCGGTTTCTTCCATAGTATCAGTTCATTCCACCACATACATCAGTCCAGTTTCATCACCAGTGTCAGTTTTCAATTATTTAGTTCAAGACTTTGTTTAGTTTAAACCATAATAAGTGGTCTTGTATGTGTAATAAGAACCACTATTTTTTATTAAGTCAAGTGTGAAGTATAAATTTTTGTACCCCAGCAGTGTTTTAGTCAAGTTAATTGGTTGTTCTACAATTGTTAATGTAGAGTTAAGTCTCGGTCCCAGATGGACGAGAGCCTCTGCAACCCTGATAAATATTTAGTTTATGTA
>ML798939.1:47929-62642 GCA_009831015.1 Picea engelmannii | reverse complement strand
GATGAGGAGGGACAACTTGTTTTGATTCCAGAGGAGGTGTTAGAAGTCCGAGAGAAGAGGCTCCAAAACCGAAGCATCAAGGAGTATCTCATCAGGTGGAAGGATTTACCCATTGAGGATGCCACTTGGGAGCAGGAGCACATTGTTAGAGAAGCAGGTTTGGAATTTCTTGAGGACAAGAAATTTCAATCAGGGGAGACTGTAATGTCCCCCACCTCTTAGAGAGGTGAGGAGGAGACTCAGTGGCCTGGGCACCCCCACTAGGTCATAGTCTCACACTAAATGGGGGGAAAGTCAAGAAGTTAAAAGTTATATTTTTAAGTTGACTTAAGAAAGGGAAAGGATAAAGGAGTAATAGATAACTCAACAAAAGAATAGAAGATTTACCCTGGGAGTTAACCTAACTCAACAAAGAATTAGAAGGAAAAGTATAAGTAAGAGGCTAGGGTGCACCTATTATTCATTCTGGTTTTGGATTAGCATTTGCTATTGCTCTTGAGCATTCAGTTTGGGGGTTTTTATATACAAACCCTTGGGAGCAACTCAGTGGTGAAATATCCACTCACCTTGTTCCACAACTTGGTCTCGGGGATGAAAGACTCCTCCACACCATTCTAGTCTCAGGGCCAGTTTATCAAGGGAGGTTCGATCCAGCATATCCTGAGGGCCTAGGTCCATTCCGACAGTTGGGTTTTGTTTGCAGGGGCATGCCCATCAGAGTGAGGGATTTTCTGGAGGGTTATCATCATTCTACATTTGTCTATAGATTGGCACGTCTTGGAGCCATAGGGGACATCCTATGATTCAGTAAAACTCAGATCTAGGGAGATCTGCTTGAGATCTGAGCCTAAAAATTCTCCCACGGGATTCTCATAGCCCGATCTATATTCTTGGAGAGTTTCAGAGCATTTGGAGGTCTCCTTCATCAGGTCCGAACCTGCTAGGGTTTCAGTCATCCAGTGGGGCACACCATTCAGTGGATATTTCAGATCTACAACGATTGAGACGGATCTTGGAGATTCGGGCATCTGGGTTGTTCTTATCATCACCCGATCTATATTCTTGGAGAGTTTCAGATCATTTGGAGATCTCCTTCATCAGGGTCAAACCAGCTAGGGTTTCAGTCATCCAGTGGGGCACACCATTCAGTGGAGAATTCAGATCTACGGAGTTCGAGAGTGGATTTGGGAATTTGGACATCTGGGTTTTCCTTGCAGTTGCCCGGTCTATCATTTGGCATATTTCTCAGGATGATTGGACACTTTTGGTAGAAGGATAGAATTATCGAGGGCTTCAACATTCTAGTAGGATGTGGCACTTTCCAGCTTGGAGGTTGAGCATTAGTACAACTCATATCTGCTTGATTTAGTCTTCATTGTATATCCAGCCTTTGGAGGCTCATTTTGTATTGTCAGGAGCATTTTGTAGCAGCTCATATCTATTGCTTGTACGACCATCTGAGGTTTATGCCAGATCGACCATCTATTGTATTGATCTTACATTGCTCATAATAAAAAGGTCAGATCTTTGCTTGTGCTTCTACATCTTGAATATATTGTGATCTTCGTGTGTTGATGAATCTTGTTTACACTTAAAAACTCAATAAATTAGTAGTAGTTAGTGATTCCAAGAAAGAATTTGGCTCGGGATCATTACAAATATCCATCCAGAATATTATTACTTTCAAATATATTAAAACTCTTACCATTATACATCAAACAAACTTGGGTCCATTATCAAAACCTTTGTGCTACTGGAATTCGCTACCGGACTTTCTTCAAGGGTTGACATCAATGAAAAAAAACCCAATTAATCAACAATATCCTCCTTCGACATTTATGGAAACACTCTAATGCAATACTAAATTCATATCACTCATTCTCCCCATGTGACCATCGCTCGCACTAGAACCATGCCTCTATGCTCTTTCTCCAAGGATTTACCTTTACATCTGATAAATCTCTCCCCCTTTGTTATCAATGAAAAAGGTAGATTTCCATATGGGGCTACTCCCTTTGACTGAACTATTCTTGAAATTGCTCTCCCAACCTGAATTGTCCTCTTTATTGTGCTTCTGCGTGTAAATCTAAGACATATAAGATAATCATTCAAAACCATTCATTTTGGAGTAGAAATTACTTTGAGTCTCTCACGAATATACTCAAAGGCTTCTCGTGGAGGCAGTTTTGTAAATATGTTTGCCACTTATTCTTTTGTGCCCGCATATTCAACTCTGATGTTATTCTCTACAACCTGTTACTGTAGAAAGTGAAACTTTATTGGAATGTTCTTCGTCTTGAAGTGCATCATTGGGTTCTTTGAGATACTAATGACACTTGTATGATTATAATAGATTAGAATGGGATCATCATACTCAAACTATATATCTGTCAAAGTTTGTGTAATGTACCTAAAATTTTCAATAATTTTTTTTTTCTATGGGACATTAATCACCAAATTCATTTTATATGTTTGTTGGTAAAAGGAGGAAATCTTCATTTATGTTATAATTTTTTGTGATGTAACATAAATTCGGCTCACCACATGATGTCATTTCCACACCTCTCTAACTTACTTTGGAAAGAAACTTATATAGATAATACACCAAGGATTCTAGTAATTCCCTTTAGTCTCCATTCTACTCACCTATATACATATATATCTATATAGTAATTTAGACTTAGGACTTATAGTCCTAATCTCTCCTTAAACAAGAGATTTCTATGTTTTGCGCACAAGACTATTTAATTTGTCCTTGAAATGAAATTTACTTACCATATATATATATATAGTCATGGGATCAGATCTATACTCCTCAACTGAACAAATGTGGCTTAGTGAAAGGCTCTTAGAATCAACATACATAGTCCCGATCATTAAATGGGTTCCTTTATGAATTATTCATGATTAGTGATATTCCAATCTCTTTACCTAAAAGAGTTTAGGTAATGAGGTCTTACGCTAATTCTCATTAACTCTAGCTTAACTAAAAGATGTCCCTATGAAACCTTCTCTTGAATGATATGTTACCTGTAATAATGTAGTTGAAGTGAATGAGTCCCAACTCATCGAGTCACAAAGGGATTTAATAATTTCACAAATTTCTTGATGTGGAAAGAATGGTCTATTGTTAGAAGGAGTTAAGAATCTGCATCTACCTTTTAATGTCCATCTTGTGTGTTCGAGTTATATAGTTTTCACCTGGCCTTTCATCCAATCCATTCATGCCAACTCTGCCCTCATCACATGGCTAGACCGCCATTCATACCCTCAACATTTATGTTGTGTAGTTAAGGCTCCTCTTAGGGTTTAATGTGTTTACTGTTTCCATTGTGGAGTCCTTCAAGAGTCTCTGTATATTGTTTTCTCAATGGAGAAGGATGCCGATTTGGGAAAAATGTTATCCAGTGGAACCGATATCGCCATTCGCCTTCCCTCGTAATATTTTTTTTTCACTGTGTTCTGGTTGTTAAATGAGGCTCAGTTTTTTATTACAGTGGGAGTACCCTTGTATTAAAATATTATTTGTCCTTACTTAAATATCCCATTCTCAATATTCTTTGTAAATTTCATGAGTTGTTCTCATTTATGGATAAGTAGATGCTTACTGTAGTTTTATTCTCCAACTTCCTGAGAGGTCTCGACATCCCATTCCCTTATTTAGACTTAGAGAATTTACACCTACACAGTTTTTTATGGGTAAATTCAATCCTAGGGTTTCATATTTCCTATAGTTGTTATTCCTTAGGGTTTCTCTGTTGATGTATGTCGAGGCCTGATATTAAATCTTTCATGAGGCTACACATGATCTTAGTCTTGATTTAATTTCTTCACACTGTGTATAACATATTATGTTGAATGTTCTTTCTTTCTCTTTATAAAGGATGAATCTATCCTTCTGTAATCATCAATAAACCCTTAGCTGATACTCAGGCATATAATGTCTCCTTAAGGTTATTTCATTATTGTCTGGTACTGCTAAAGGAATGTGACTTCTGTGTTTTCGAACAGTCCACCAAACGATAAAATGTTTGATTTTCTGTAACTTCTTGTATTAATTGTATTTTCTTCTGTCATTATCGTGGACTGCGTGTAAGTTACTTCATTTGAATTTAGCAGCAGATTAACTCTGCACTTATCATTTCTTTATAAATTCCCTCTCCAATATAGATAATCAGTTCGAGAAGTGTTTAAACTCAATCTTTTCGTATAACATTTGTTCTTTGTGCAACATTTACACTGTGCCCTCTGCCTACTCTCACAACATGTTTTATATAATTTATATGTTTAACTATTAGAATTGTTGATTTATTCATTTCATAAACAATTTATTACATGATTGGTACCAACACTAATGATGGGCTCCTTTTGCTACGAGGGTACCTGTCAGACAGACCCTACCTCTTACACCCATTCTGGGAGCGTGGATGGCGTCCTCAAGAAAGTGCATAGGAGGGTCAGCCTGCCCTACAGGCCTGATTTAAGTACTAACTATATCTGCATGCTATCTAAAAAGATTATGTCCGTAATCAAGTTCTAGATCTATGATACAAATTCTTATTACTATCTGGTAGATACTAACGAAAGTTTCCTTGATTTTTCCTTTCAGGGTTGGTGTAACGGAGCATTTCGAATTCTAACACTCCCCACGTAAAAGGTATTTGAGTTCCCTTTATAAACACTTCTAGAGATCAAACAATGAAGGCCACGATTTCAACATAGATTTATCGTTATTAGGTAAAGTTTCGCCAAGATTCCTGTAGTGGATGGATAAAAATAAATTCCCAATTTGTGGTAATGTATTCCACTGTTATATTAATACACAGTACCTACATAAGGATTGTATGTCCTCTTGATTTATGGTCTGGTTGAGATATGTGATAAATTATTTGAAGTTGACCTACAGGGCCTTTCCTCCTGCCTGTTTGAAATAATACAATCACTGTTTTAATGATTTTATTCAAATCTTACCATTGCACTGGCCTCTTCTTATACTTAGATTTTTTAAACTATACTATACATATATTGTTTATCAAAAGGAAAGGCTCTTGTAATGATTATCGCCACATCTGCTTGAAGATGTTTTAACTTGGGTTATCCGGGTTTGATTTTCTTGTACAATAGATTTATAGATGGATCAAAAACTCTTTATACAAGTAGCTAAGAAGTTATATATGTATATATATAAGAGTTATTGGACAATACATTCCCAATTTCATGGAATCCCCCTATCTCGGGTCGTTCTACTTGATTATTGGAATAGTTTGTATATTTACTTTATAAAGTATGTGCACATATATATAGATATATCACCATCTCATTGTAAGAAACCAATTTAAGCTTCTTTTTGTTAACGCCTGCAAAAATTTCCAACTGTAACTGTATATATATTCCTATATGCATTTATCATGATTCCGGCCACACCTATAGTTTCATCTTGATTTCGATTTAGCATGTACATGAAAGGAAATTCAATTAATTACTATGTTTATGTATATACATTTACCTACAGGAAGGTAAGCATACGTCTATATATATATTTGCATGATTCAGTTTCCATTCACATTGCATGCATATATAGTTTTAATTCACAAATACAAATAGTTGTGAGGTTTTCACCTACAGATTCATCTCCTTACAAAATTAATCTAACCTATAGAAACTATTCTTCCATAATCTTGACCGGGTATATTCTTTCAAGTAGTGTATCTATGGAAATTAGCATTCACTCAACAATAAAATACAACAGGGATAATCCATTCAGAACTAGTTTAGAGGCATTCCGTCAATCCTTAAGTTCAACAATATTCAATTTAATTTTTTTGTCCATAGTTATATTCATGTTCAAAATTAACAGATGCATTCTATCAATTATTTAACAACATAAAATTCAACCAAGGAAAAGAATAGGATAACATATCTGAACAGTTTCTGAATAACAAATGGAACAACCACGTTCCTCCCAACCTTAGAACAGAACAACCAAATCACTATTCCCGTCCCCCCCCTAGCCTGACCATGAATCCATGAGGGTGAATTCATAACTTCTCCTCCACAATATCCTTTTAGTCTCAAGAGCTTCTCCTTGCCTCACAATAAAAAAACAATGTTCATAATAGCAGTAGATTGATAATTTTCCCCAACATACTAGGCAACATCCTGCCTCGTCACATATGCTATATATCCAAAAGCAATAGTGCCTAGGTCTTTTCTCCCTTGGGAATTTTCACATATTTCCAAATACATGATTTTCAGGGGCTACCAATGGCCAAATTCAAGATTTTCCACTTGTAACAATCATCCCTGAGGTATTTGCAACATGTTCCCCACTCATAAAGTCATGTTCAATTGATTTTAACATGGTTGTTACATTTTTCCTTCAACAATAATTATAAAATATTTTGTTTCATGCAAGTTTCATAGTCAAGTAGTTAGTTGGGTCAAATCAAAATTCTACCCAATAGTCATGATCATTAATTACAATCAACTAAATTCAAAATTTGGAATTTCCATAAATGGTAAAAAATTTCCAATTTCGAATCTACCAAAAACGAAATAATTTTCCTAAGAAATTTCAAACTTAATTTTTTTTTTTTGGGGGAATATCACATCCTTTCCCCCTTCAATAAAACATTGTCCTCATTGTTCGTTCTTTTCTCGAAACAGGTTTGGATGATATTTCTGCAAATCTCCCTCCGACTCCCAAGTGGCCTCCTGAGGGATAAAGTGCTTCCATTGCACCTTTACTTGAGAGACAACATTGTTTCGAAGTGTTATTTATCTGCAGTCCAAAATGTGCAAAGGTTTCACTTGGAACTCGCCTTCTAGTTCCACCTACACCAAGTTCCAATCGATCATATGAGTAGGGTCATGAATATAATTCTTTAACAAAGAAACATGAAATACATTATGAATTTTTAGTTTGGCTAGAAGTGCAAGTTGGTATGCTACGGGTCCAATTAGAGCTAGTATCTCAAAAGGCCCACAAAAATTGGGTGCCATATTGGCACAATTCCCTAGCTCTAGTGAACCTTTCTAGGCTTTGACTTTTAAGTAAACATGGTCTCCCACTTGAAATTCAAAGTGTCTTCTTTTCTAGTCTGCGTAACTTTTCTTTCTGTCCTTTGCCTCTTTTAAGTTGTGGTGTACCTTTCTTACCATATTCTCCATTTACTAGAGCATTTATGGTCCAACCATGAGTCTGTCAACTGGGTTATCCCAACTGATTGGGGTCGTACACTTTTTGTCATACAGTACCTTGAAGGGGCTCATTTTAGCCGAAGTTTGGTACCAATTGTTATATGAAAATTCTACCAAGTGCAAGTAGTATTCCCACCTTCTTGGTTTCGTTCTTACGTACATGCAGAGCATATATTCTACAATTTGGTGTTTTCATTCAGTTTGTCCATCTGTTTGTGGATGATAAATCGCGTTGAAATTCAAGTTAGTATTTAGCCCTGCAAACAATTATTTCCAAAAAACAGGTGTAAATTTTACATCTGTATCTGAAATCACTATTTTAGGAATACCATGCAGTCTAAAAATTTCTTTCATGAATATTTCAGTGATGTTAATAGCTTTAAAAGTAGACTTTATAGGAATAAAGTGTGCAAACTTACTAATTTTATCGATTACCACCATCATAGAATCATTATGTTTTTCAGTTCTAGGAAAACATGTGATAAAGTCTAGGGATATAGTCTCCCATTTCCATTCTGGCACCAGTAAGGGTTGTAATAGGTCGGCTGGATGTTGGTGTTCAGATTTTACCTACTGACAATCTTAACACTTAGCTAAGTATTTTGTTGTTTCACCCTTCATATTAGGCCAATAAAATAAATTTCTAAGTGTTGTTAGCATTTTCTAGTATCCTGGATGACAGGAATATGGTTTCTTATGAACTTCATCCAAAACTGTTAACTTTAACTCTGCCGAATCTGGTATGTATATTCTGTTTTTAAATCGTAGTGGACCATTTTTTTCAATACTCAGATCTGATTTGTCTGAAATTCCTATAGTGTTCTGTTATTCTGCCATTGTTTGAGTGTGCTTCTCGTCATTATTACCTACAGTCTTTATCCTTTGTTCAAGATCGGTTTCTACCTTGCTGATATTTATTTCAAATAACCCATGAAATCTTTTTCTTAAAGCATCAACTAATTTATTTTCCTTACCCTTAATATGTCTTACCTCAAAGTCAAATTTGCTCAAGAATGCTGGCAATCTTCCTTGCCTTGCATTAAGGTCCATCTGACTAAACAAATATTTCACACCGCTATTATCTGTCAATAATAAAAAACTTCTTCCCATTATGTAGTGTCACAACATTTTTGAGGCGTGTATTACAACTGCCAACTCTAAATCATGAGTGACGTAGTTTCATTCGCGTTACTTCAGTTTTCGAGATTCATAACAAATTACGTGCCCTTCTTGAGTTAGGACACCACCTAGTCCTTCTTTACTCACATCTACACAAACAATGACCTCTTTGTCTCGATATGCTCCCTTTTAAATGGGTGCGGTTTTTAACAATTCCTTTAACTTATTAAAACCATCTTGACACTTTTGTGACTAGTTAAACTTGGTTCCCTTCTTTTGTAACGATGTGATAGGGTAAGCAATTTTGGAAAAATCCCTCTATAAATCTGAGGTAATATCTGGTGATTCCCATGAATGACTGGATGTCTGTTACATCCTTAGGTACTAGCCATTCAATGATGGCTCTTATTTGCTCAGGGTCGACTACAATGCCTTCTACAGATATTACATGTCCTAGGTACTATATTTTTCTGATAAAAATCACGCTTATCGAATTTAGCATACATTTTGTGCTTTGTTAAAGTTTGAAGAATTGTTCTTAAGTTATCTTTGTGTTCTTCTTTTGTTTTAGAATATACTAAGATATCGTCAATAAATACGAACACGAACTTGTCGAAGTACTGACTGAAAATGTTGTTCATTAAACACATAAATGTGGATGGTGCGTTAGTGAGTCCAAAAGGTATAACTAAAAGTTTGTAATGTCCATATCTCATTCGAAAATATGTTTTACTTCTGTCCTCATCTTTTATCCTAACCTGGTGGTAACCAAATCATAAATCTAATTTCGAGAAATTGTTTTCCCCACCTACTTGATCGAACAAATCATTTATCATAGGTAAGGGGTATTTGTTCTTAATAGTCATGTTGCTTAATTGTCTATAATCGATGCACAATCTCAGATTTTTGTCTTTCTTTTTCACAAAGAGGACTGGTGCTCCCCATGGTGAAACACTCGACCTCATATATTCTTTGTCCAATAATTCCTATAGTTAGATTTTTACTTTTGTTAATTTCTACAAACTCATTCGGTAAGGTGCTTTTGAGGTAGGGGTTGAACCAGGTAGTAGGTCGATAAAAAAGTCTATCTCCCTTCTTGGGGGTAATTCAAGTATTTCATCAACAAACACATCTTTGAAATCATGGAGAACAACAAAATCCACCAAGTTGGGTTTATTTTATTTTTTTAACAGGTTTGTTACTTGGATGGCTTAAACTTGACAACCCTTTCTCATGCATTTCTTGAATTGCATTCCTGAAATCTGTCTAATTGAGACTGGTTTTTGTATGCCTTGAACTGTCTTAACCATGTCATTTTTTTCTTTATAATTAAGTTATTTTCCGTAACAATATAGCACTGCTTTATGCTTTTCTAACCAATCCATTCCAATAATTACATCATAAGATCCTAACGGTAGAATGTTCAGATTTGTCTTTATGTTTTGACTTCCTAAATTGAACTCAAAATTAGAAATAAAATCGACAACTTTTCTTTTCGTTCCTGTGGCTAGTTGTACCAGCCAAGACTTTGCATGTCTTATTTTCTTAAGTTTATTTGACTCCACTATACCAGGGGCGACATAAATTAATGTATCTCCAGGATCAATTAAAACAAAAATTTGAGTGTTATTTATTTTACCTTCAATTTCCACCACAACGCACTGGTGGTCATCTTGGCGGCCATCCACAACTGCATTGATCAGATGTAAGCTTCTGCCTACATCCCTTACTATAGAGGCTTCCTGTAAATTGTGAACAGTAGTTTCGTTTGCTGAAATTAAACATGGACAGTTCCTCCTTAGATGAGGTTCTCCACATTCCCATCATTTTAACGGCTCACGGGGGTCATCCCCAAGCTTCTTTTTTCCTAGATTTACCGGTGTACTACCTCCTTGCGTATTTGGATTGTTGGAGTGAAAATATTTTCTTGGAAAGATTTTTGCTGTGTTTTGATAAGGCGTTGGATGGTATCCCTTCTTCTGCTGGTTCATTCAGTCTTGTTTCTTTTTCTTCCAAGCCTTGGGAAATTATGCTTATTGCTTGTATTGGTCATAACACATTCGAGCTTTCCTGAATACTTCACTCAAAGACTTGGGATTATCAAATTTGATCTTGTCCTTATAGGATTGTGGTAAAGATCTTAGGAACCAATGGATTTTCACTTTGTCCTCCCGGATATAAGGTGCGAACCTTAGTAATTCCAGGAATTTGTTTATGAGATCCTCCATAGCCAGTTGACCAAGTCGTAGCTCATAAAATTCTTTGGTTTTCATTTCATAGTAACTTTCAGATAGGTATTGTTTCTTAAATTATTTCTTAAAGTCTGACCATTCCATATGTTTCTCTTTTAGGCCCATGGCCAGTTTCAGATATTGCCACCAAATGTTGGCTTTTCCTTTCAGATTATAGATGGCCATTCTGACCTTCATATTGCTAGAATAATTGTAGATATGGAAATACTTCTTGATGTCTAATAACCATGCTCCAACTTCCTCCCCTGTTATGGATTCCCCATCAAAGGTGGTAAGTTTGTTTTTCTTAAATTCTCCCTCATGGTGATCTACCTGTTTCCTTTTTCTATCTATTTTTGTTTTATCTTCAGTTGAAGGTGTACATTCCGATGAGTTGTTCCCTTTTTCTACTTCAGCACCATAATTTTTGGAGGCCGTTTTACTGACCTCTTCTTCATGGTCATCATCCTTTGAGATTTTCTTTGTCACTATACTATGACGCATGAATTCATTTATTTCCTGTTGTTCCTGTTGTGCCTTCTTCAGTTTCTCATTGTCTTCTTTGAAAACTTGCATCTCAACGTTGACATTCCTCATCATTTCCAGAAATTCAGTGGGTGAGCTTCCATCACTATTCTTTCTCGGATCTTCAGGAGGTCTTTGTTCAAGATTTCCCTCAAGTCTAATTTCTGCGTCATCCTGGGCTACCCTGATTAATACAAAACAAAAAATATTTTTATGTTTGTAACAATAACGGTTTGTTAGTTTTTACAAAGACATAAATATGTACTAATTAATTAATTTGGCCCTATTCAAGGTCCAAGTGTTGTAACCTTTGCTCTGATACCATATGTAATGTACCTCAAATTTGCCATAATTTTTTTTTCCTATGGGACATTAATCACCAAATTCATTTTATATGTTTGTTGGTAAAAGGAGGAAATCTTCATTTCTGTTTAATTTTTTGTGATGTAACTTAAATTCGACTCACCACATGATGCCATTTCCACACCTATCTAACTTAATTTGGATAGAAACTTATATAGATAATACACCAAGGATTATAGTAATTCCCTTTAGTCTCCAATCTAGTCACCTATATACATACATATCTATACAGTAATTTAGACTTACGACTTATAGTCCTAATCTCTCTTTAAACAAGAGATATCTATATTTTGCGTGCAAGACTATTTAATTTTCCTTTGAAATGAAATTTACTAACCATATATATATGGTCACGGGATCAGGTCTATGCCCCTCAGCGGAACAAATGTGGTTTAGTGATAGGCGCTTAGCATCAATATACATAGTCCTGATCATTAAATGGGTTCCTTTATGAATTAATCGTGATTAGTGATATTCCAATCCCTTTACCTAAAAGAGTTTGGGTAACGACGTCATACGCTAATTCTCATTAACTATGAATTAACTAAAATATTTCCCAACGAAACCTTCTCTTGAGAGATATGTTAACTGTAGTAATGCAGTTGAAGTGAACAAGTCCCAACTCATCGAGTCACTGAGGGATTTAATAATTTCATGAATTTCTTGCTGTGGAAAGAATGGTCTACTGTCAGAAGTTGTTAAGACTCTGCATCTACCATTTAATGGTTGTCATGTGTGTGCAAGTTATGATGTTTTCACCTGGAATTTCATCCAATCCAGTCACGCAAACTCTACCCTCATCACATGGCTAGACCACCCTTCGCACTATCAACATTTACGCTGTGTAGTTAAGGATCCTCTTAGGGTTTAATTTGTTTACTGTTTCCATTATTTAGTCCTTCGAGAGGCTCTGCATATTATTTTCTCAATGGAGAAGGTTGTTGATTTGCGAAAAACATTATCCGGTGGAACCGATATCCCCATTTTCCTTCCCTGGTAAGCTTTCGTTATCACTATGTTCTGGTTGTTAAATGAGGCTCGATTATTTATTACAGTGGGAGAACCCTTAGATTAAAATCTTATTTGTCCTTACTTAAATCTCCCATTCTCAATATTATTTGTAACTTTCCTGAGCTGTTCTAATTTATGGATAAGTAGATGCTTACTGTAGTTTTATTGTCCAATTTCTTGAGAGGTCTTGGCATCCCATTCCCTTGTTCAGACTTAGAGAATTTACACCTTTAGAGTTTTTTATGGGTAAATTCAATCCTAGGGTTTCATATTTCCTATTGTTGTTATTCCTTACGGTTTCTCTGTTGATGTATTTCTAGACGAGATATTAAATCTTTCATGAGGCTATGCATGATCTTAGTGTGGAGTTAATTTTTTCACACTGTGTATAACATAGTATGTTGAATGTTCTTTCTTTCTCTTTATAAAGGATGAATCCATCCTTTTGTAATCGTCAATAAACCATTATCTGATACTCGCGCATATAATGTCTCCTTAAGGTTATCACATTCTTGTCTGGTATTGCTAAAGGAATGTGACATATATGTTTTCGAACAGTCCACCAAACAATATACCCCACGACATAAAATGTTTGAGTTTGTGGAACTTCTTGTATTAATTATATTTTCTTCTGTCATTATCGTGGTCTGTGTGTAAGTTACTTCATTTGAATTTAGCAACACATTAACTCTTCACTTATCATTTCTTTATAAATTCCCTCTACAATATAGATAATCAGTTCAGGAAGTGTTTAAACTCAATCTTTTCATATAACATTTGTTTTCTGTGCAACGTTTACACTCTTCCCTTGGCCTACTCTCACAATATGTTTTATACAATTTATATGTTTAACTATTAGCATTGTTTATTTATTCATTTCATAAACAATTTATTACCTGATTGGTACCAACACTAATGATGGGCCCCTTTTGCTACGAGGGTACCTGTCAGGTGGACCTTGCCTCTTCCACCCATTCTGGGATCATGGATGGCATCCTCAAGAATGCCCAGAGGAGGGTCAGCCTCCCCTACAGGCTTGAGTTAAATACTAACTATATCTACATGTTATCTGAAAAGATTATGTCTGTAATCAAGTTCTAGATCTCTGATACAAATTCTTATTACTATCTGGTAGATACTCATGGAAGTTTCCTTGATTTTTCCTTTCAGGGTTGGTGTAATAGAACATTTCAAATTCTAACACTCCCCACACAAAAGGTATTCAAGTTCCCCTTATAAACACAAGTCCATATTTCAAACAATGAAGGCCATAGTTTCATCCTAGATTTTTCATTATTAAGTAAATTTTCGCCCAACTTCCTGTAGTGGTTGGATTAAGATAAATTCCCAATTTGTGGTAATGTATTCCACTCTTATATTAAGACACAATACCTACATAAGGATTGGATTTCCTCTTGATTTATGGTTTGTTTGCGATATGTAATAAACTTTTTGAAGTTGAGCTATCGGGCATTTCCTCCTCCCTATTAGAAATAATACAATTACTATTTAATGATTTTTTTCAAATCTTACCGCCACACTGGCCTCTTCTTATACTTAGAGTGTTTAAAGTGTACTATGCATATACTATTTATGAAAAGGAAAGGCTCCTGTAATGATTATCGCCACATCAGCTTGAACATGTTTTAACTTGGGTTATCTGGGTTTGATTTTCTTGTATAATAGATTTATAAATAGATCATAAACTCTTTATACAGGTAGTTGGGTAGTTATATATGTATATATATAAGAGTAATTAGACAGTAACTCCCCAATTTCATGGAATCCCTCTATCTCGGGTGGTTCTACTTGACTATTGGAATAGTTTGTATATTTAATTTATAATGTATGTATGGATATATATATATATCACCATCTCATTGTAAGAAATCAATTTAAGTTTCTTTTTGTTAACTCCTGCAAATATTTCCAACTCTGACTATATATATATATGCATTTATCATGATTCCGACCACACCTAGAGTTTCATCTTGATTTCGATTTAGCATGTACCTGAAATGAAACTCAATTAATTACTATGTTTCTGTATATACATTTACCTACAGGAATGTAAGCATATGTGTGTGTGTGTGTGTGTGTGTGTGTGTGTGTGTGTGTGTGTGTATGTATATATATATATATATATATATATATATATATATATATATATATATATATATATATATATATATATATATATATATATATATATATATATATATATATATATATATATATATATATATATATATATATATATATAT
>ML798939.1:0-47879 GCA_009831015.1 Picea engelmannii | reverse complement strand
TGTGCATAGATAGTTTTAATATGAAAATACAATTTAGATGAGAGGTTTTCACCTACAGACTTATCTCATTACATCAGTAATCTAAACTATAGAAACTATTCTTCCAGAAGCTTGACCCGGTATATTCTTTCAACTAGTGTATCTACGGAAATTAACATTCACTTAGCAATAAAATACAATAGAGATAATCCATTTGGAACTTGTTTAGAGGCATTCTATCAATCCTTAAGTTCAACAACATTCAATTAGATTTTTTTGTTCATAGTAATATTCCTATTCATAATTAAGATATGCATTCTATCATTTATTTAACCACATAACATTCAACCAAAGAAAATAATAGGATAACTTATCTGAACAGTTTCCAAATAAAAAATGGAAAAACCACGTTCCTCTCAACCTTAGAATAGAACAACCAAATCACTTGTCATGTTATCCCCCTAGCCTGACCATGAATCCATGAGGGAGAATTCAGAACTTCTCCTCCACAATAGCCTTTTAGTCTCAACAACTTTTGCTTGTCTCACACTCATAAACCAGTGTTCATAACAGCAAGAGATCAATAATTTTCCCCATCATACTAGGCAATGTCCTCCCTCCTCACATATGCTATATATCTAAAATCAAAAGTGCCTAGGTCTTTTCCCCCTTGGGAATTTTCGCAAATTTCCAAATCCCTGATTTTTAGGGGCTTCCAATGGCCAAATTATGAATTTTCCAGTTGTAACAATCAGCCCTAAGGTAGTTCCAACATGTTCCCCACTCATGGAGTCATGGTCATCTGATTTTAACATGGATGTTCCATTTGTCCTTCAACAATAATTATAAAATATTTTGTTTCATACAAGTGTCATAGTCAAGTAGTTAGTTGGGTCAAATTATACTTCTGTCCAATAGTCATAATAATTAATTACAATTAACTAAATTCGAAATTCAGAATTGCCATAAACGACAAAAAATTTCCAATTTCGAATTTACCAAAAACAAAATAATTTTGCTAAGAAATTTCAAACTTTATTTTTTTTTTTTTTTTGGGGGGGGGATTTTCACAGTTAGTTTCATCCATAGAACATGTGTGAAACATGGTGCTTCTGAAATATATTGTTATTCGACTACGGATAAATATATTGATGATTGTTTCTTTCTTAGGAAAAATACTAAACCATCACCCCAGTAGAACACTGCTCCACTATTGCTTCGTTGGTCATAAATGAAACATGCCTAATCTGCATATGTGTAGGCAATAAGTGATAGATCATTTTCTTTTGGATACCATAAAACAAACACTTATGTTCCTTTTAGATATATGGAAATTATTTTCACTGCTAAGACATGTGATTCCTTTGGTGCTTCTTTAAATCATGCCACCTATCCAACTTCCTATGTAACAACACTAGTTAAATAGTTGCATAGGGTTTATCAAGAGTATTTAATTAAATAATTAACTATCCTAGTGTGTATTAGTTAAATAAAGATTATTTATCAATAATATTATTTATTTATTTATTTATTGTTTAATAATTGATTAATCAACACATTTAAGGTTTGGATAAAGAATTCAAGTCTTAACAACTTTAATTTATTTATTACAAGACTATACGTATGACAGGGGATAAGGTAGTAAATGGAGGGATAGGGTATTAAATGGAGGGATAAGGTGGGTGGAATTAATGGAAGGTAGGAGGCAGTGAATGAGGGGGATATGACTTGGCAGAGGCTTACGAGAGATGATTATGAAATTTTGGAGGAGGAAGCATTCGAGGGAAGGAGGACTATATTTTATGTTTGATATTTTTCTGGTTTTGGAGTTTGGGGTGGATTGTTATAGGGGGCACCAAGTTGTTGAGAGTTTTGTTCTTAGAGGCCAGTAATCCTCACGGAATCCTGGATCTTGGGAATCGGACAAGCTCTGTTCCTAGCTAGCAGGGAGCAAAATTCGGTTTTGGGCACAGTTTCAGCTTGGGCACATTTTCAGCTTGGACAAACAGAGTTGGGAAACAAACCACTTAATAGGTATTTTGTTTATGTATTCTTAGGAATATGTGGTGTTATGTGATGGTTATGTAATTTATTAGCATGCTATTCATAAATTTAAATGTATGTTGCTTATATGCTGAATAATTAAATTGCTTATTGCGTATACGTCGAAATAATCTTAACTGTTTAAATCTACAAATTTTTTTAGGCTTGTTAAATTAGGGCCTTACACATGGTATCAGAGCTTCAGTTTGAAGCACTGGATCCTTAAGGGCCTACCCACCTACCCACTTACCCACTTGTAAGAAGGACAGTTTAGAATAAGGAACTATTCAACACTAACCCATAAATTTAAATAACCCCTAATTTGTTATATTTAAACCCTTTTCCCTGAAATCCTAAACAATCCCTAAATAATCTGTATATGAAAATATATATGTAAGTGTAAATATAAATTTGGGCCCGAGGGCCAAGTTCCAGCTCCACCTAACCTACAAGCCAAGCACACAATTGTTTTTTTAGTATATATGCAGATCTATATATATATATTTATACATAATGATTCCCCAAATAATTATGCTATGCTCTTGAACTTCTAAACAAAGGTATAAATGAATGTATATAAATAGACATATATAAAAGATATTTATTTAAACTATAAAATATATATATATATACATATAAATATAAATAAAGAAAGCAAAAAAAGGTGATGTATGCGCACAAGCAACCTAAGCCATATAAAACTAACTTATATGCCAAAATGTGAGTCCATAAATCCATACAATCCCAATACTTAAGCCATATGACATTAACCATATGCCATACACAACACATGGTTCAACATTGTGCACTACGCATCAAGCAAATCACTTGCAAAATAACCCATCCAAGCACCTACAAAATAACACAAATTAGCAAATAAAAACTTGACGGATCAATCTCCAAGTCACAAGCATGGAGCCAAAGAATCCTTGCTACCATCCAAATTAGTACTTTTCTCTTTCAATAGTTTCAGTTGTCACCACAAGAAGTTGTTCTGACTCACAAACTGGAAGTCCTGTTTTGACAGATTGTCATTTTACTTAACGAGAACCTTGTTCATCACTTTCATTTTCTCATTTAGCGCAAGAAAATGAGTGGCTTATTTGCACTGCTCTCACGACACCTTCTATTTTGGAACCACTTCTGATTTGATTGTTGAAGCATCCTTTTCAAGTGAGAGAAAGAGAGATGGAATTTAATTGATCGTGTTAGTACTGTGAAATATTTAGAAAGAGCAATGCCAGATAAAATACAAGTTGTTGGAGCCAACACTAGCATAAGGCACACCATTACACCAGAAAAGTAGGTTGATGTCACAATGTAAAGAACCAAAAAGGAGCTTGCATCCGACAATGGAAAGAAACATGCAATGATGCCTGCAGGAACTAGAAATGCTAGTACATTTATATCCATAAAATATGAAGGCCAAGTAGGTGGTTGATGTTCACTAACACTTGCAATAATAGGAATTTACTTGCTTACATAGGTCGAATCAAGAAGACTTAGACTTTGTCCACTCCATCCCTTTGTGGGGCCTGAAGCTACTAATGCAACCAATATTGTAACCAATGCAATAGACACAAACATTCCAACATATATTACAAGAGTTATTGCCACCTTGAACATCTTAGCTGACATAGTACGCTTTATATAATGCCCCAACGCCACAACCTGAACTATGATAAACACCAGAAATGATGCAAAATGCTCAGATGTCATGACTACATTGAAACCGACAACTGGAACAAGGGAAATGCAACAGGAGCGTCTGCAGCGCAAAATACAAAGCCACGGCAGAGGAGCTGCACTCTACACACAAAGAAAAAAAAATATTATTAATAAACAAAAAAAAACAAGCGTCAGGTCAATCATCAACACAAAGCCAGCGCACAAGATCCAAACCAATTCACATGGAGGATGAGCCCACGAGGGGGTGCCACTATGCTCAATGAAACACAGATCCCAGTGCCAAGCCAACAAGGAGGAGGAGAGAATGTCCCGTGCACTATGCCAACACAAGTGAGTGCCTGAACCCAACGCAAAGACACGGTGAGGAGGCACATGAAATCTAAAGCTCAATTGACAAAGGAAACACTCAAACCAAGTGCTCCCGCCAAATCCACAATGAACAAATCAGCACCTAATACCAAACACCATGGCCCAGGGTAGCCTACAACCTGTACAAAAAATAACACATAAAAAAAAAACGAACAGAAAAATACTAGAGACAATATACACAAGCCATCACCCAAGCACCAACAACCAATGTGAGAGACAATACACATAAACCATCGCCTAAGCACCAACGACCAATGCCAGAGACAAAACACACAAGCCATCACCCAAGCACCAGTGCTCAGAGCTGAGCATCGAGCCTACCGAGAGGGAGAGAGAAGAGTGGAGAGGCGACAGAGTTTGTGTAAGAGAGATAGAGAGAGAGTACATGTAGGGTTAGGTTTAGGTCAGGAGGGTGCTGGAGGAAGCAAGGTGAGCACCTGGAATCCATGCGTGCCTGCACTTTTTTTTTATTATTTTGATTTTTTTTTTTTTATATTATTTAAATATATATATATATATTATTATTATTTATTTTTGTACGTTTAAATTTATTTAGTGTAAAAATAATTTTAAAGTTAATTAATTATCTTTAAAATAATTAATTGTTTTATTCAGTGTAAAGTTAATCTAAATTAAAGTTAATTAATGATTTTAGGGATTAGATTAAATTTGGGTTAGATTAAATTTTGTTGGAGCAGACGGGTTTTGAACCCACTACTACTCACCATAGTCCAAGCCTTGGAAAACAACCAAACACGAACGTGCCACACATGAGTCTTTATAAAATAAATTCTTATATATAGATAAATTAATAGTCATAAAATACTATCCCAAAGTATAATCTCCAATCATCCATGTTAACCAAACACCGAGTTTCGTGCCCTCAACCACCGAGCGAAGCGCCAAGTCCATCCATTCCATTCCACCAATCAAAGCCAAGAACCAAGCTTCAATGCATCGCCTAAGGCTCACTACATCATATGAACACCAGTCCAAAAACAATACATAGCCATAATGCACAAGCGCTAAGCTCCAATGCCTGAAAGCCACTCTACAATCCTCAAGACTCGCACCTATAGCCCCCGAGAGACACAATTCAACGCATATGTACAACGTGCCAAGGAAAACCCATGAGTCAAGCATTGAAGGATAGCCTTAGACTCATTTCATCGACATTAGGTTGGAAGTCACTTTAATTAGTTGTAAATGCAAAGTATAAGGACTTAGAACAAGATAAGCGGGAGGGGGCTTCATGCGCACTAGGCAGGTAAGTTAGAGAAATTGGCTAGTATTGTGCAAAGCTAGCATAGCTACCAGGCAAGGGAGTCAATAGTTTTCTTAGGTGAAGAAATCAATATTAGACACTTTATCCCTAACCTAGCCACCTCCCCTAAAGAGAGTAACGTCTTTTTACAGACAAGTAAAAAAAAACTTACGCCTAACCCTATTTTCTAGTTAAGTTGCACAAATGTGAAACGTCCTTGAACTCACCCTGAAAAATTTGGTTGGTGCAAGTTAAATCATACAAGATGTTTAGGACTTGATGGAATCGAGGCAGAGGAGCATCGTCACAGGAACCGCCAACACCACCACCACCATTGTCGTAACTAGCTCTCATACTGTGCTCTTTGGAGGCCATAAATGAGACTTTAAAGGGGCGACAATCAACAGGGATCGAAGTGGACCCCCCACCATCTGGAACGAGTAATCCAGAAGCATCGATAGATTTAGGGGGAGGACCTCCACCCAAAGACATCATTATAGAATTGTATATGATCAAACTTTCGGAGTTTGTCGGGGGTCATGCCAGTGAACGTGTCGAGGCATGATTGGAAGGCATGACAACGTGTTTTTCCTTAAGGGACTATGCGTCCACCTCAAAGGTGAAGATAGAAATTTTTCAATTGAGAGAAAGTGCCTTGAACTGGTGGGGAAACCTGGAAAGGAAATTGCACCTTACCTCAGACACAATATCTTGGGATCTTTTCGAGGAGAGGTTTCGAAGGAAATATATGCTAGCTTACTATGAGGAACAACAAGTAGGAGGACTTCATGCTCTAGTACAGGGAAACATGACCGTAGAAGAATATGAGATCAGGTTTATGAAATTAGTGAAATATGTTTCGTATATAGATAATGACCAACGACACGCAGAACACTTTGTCTATGGGTTGAACCCTAATATAGGGGCTATGGTGCGGATGTGGAAACCGTCTTCAGTAGTGGAAGCTGTGGAAAATGCACATTATGCAAAGGAATACATGAACTTAACTGGAGGTACAAGACCAATCTTTCCCCATCGTCCTGGATTCGTAGGGAAGGCCCCTAAGAAATTTCCCAGGGGAGGGGTCTTAAGGCCACCTCCATATGGTAACAAAATCACACCAAGGACAGTAGCTGCAGGGATTTCAATGGAAGCAAGTGCAGCATCTCGTTCATCACCAATGACGTAGGCAGGTCCACAACCATCTCAAGGAGAAAATACTAGGGGCAGGGGTTCCAAGGGAAGGAACTCATTTCAGAGACAGTCACAGAACAGTGCGCAGGTTCAATCTTGTGTTACTTGTTGGGGGTGTGGAGGATCCCATTACCAGCGTGACTGCCCAAAGTTACAATTAGGATTTTTGCATAGAGAAGGAAAGGCCTCGATGGGAAGAGAAAGTAGCAGCCACCAGATTTATGCAGTGGTTAATAATCGCCAGGCCGAACAACAATCCACGATGGTGGAGTCATCAGGGACACTAAATCATATCAATGTTAAGATTTTATTTGATTCTGGTGCGAAATATAGTTTCATTTCACCATCTACATTAGAAAAGAGTGGGTTGGTAGCCTATGAGCATGATGAATTTGAACAAGTCAAGATGGCTTCGGGGGAAAAACAGGCAGTAGGACCTAGCGTTGATAATTGTATAGTAGACCTAGGAGTGTGTACTACTAGGTTGAAGGTATATGTCATTGCTCTCAGGGCATACGACCTAATCATTGGAATTGATTGGTTAGAATCTCATTGAGCTTTGGTAGATTGTTTCACAAAAAGGGTGCTCTGTGTAGACGACGAAGGAAGGCCAATGGAGATCCAGGGTGTATGGAGAAAGGTGTCATTATGCTTTATCTCAACTATGAAGGTTAAGAGATGATTGAGGCAAGGGTGTTGACTATATGTAGTGGAAGCAATGAATGAAAAGAAGGGACCCTCATTAGATCAGTACCCGGTATTGTCTGAATTTAAGGATGTTTTTCTGAACAAGTTACCAGGGTTACCTCCTAAGAGGGAGCTTGATTTTACTATTGAGATAAAACCTGGTGCATAACCAATTTCAGGACTCCGTATAGGATGAAAGCGCTGGAACTTTGTGAGTTGCAAATGCAGTTGAAAGAGTTACTAGACTTAGGGCTAATAAGGCCAAGTGTCTCACCTTGGGGTGCACCAATAATTTTTGTAAAGAAGAAGGATGGTTCCTTACGATTGTGTATAGACTACACAGAATTGAACCATGCTACAGTGAAAAATAGGTACCCAATGTCGTGGATAGATGACCTCCTTGATCAGATGAAAGGAGCAACGGTATTCTCAAAGATCGATTTGCGATCAGGGTATCACCAGTTAAGGATTAAGGAAGACAATATCCAAAAAACTGCCTTTTGAACTCGGTTTGGGCATTATGAGTTTGTCGTAGTACCTTTTGGATTGAAAAATGTGCCAAGAGTATTCATGAGCCTCATGAACAACGTATTCTGAAAGTACTTAAACCATTTTTTACAAGTCTTTCTAGATGACATCCTCATATATTCCAAAAATGAAAGAGAACATGAGGAACACTTACGAGTGGTGTTGTCCTGTCTTAGAGAGAACAAATTGTATGGGAAGTTATCGAGGTGTTCCTTCTTCCAGAAGGAGATCCACTATTTAGGTCATATCATTTTTGGTGAAGGAATCTCTGTGGACCCGGAAAAGGTAAAGGCCATTAGGGAGTGGCCTGTGTCGAAAAATGCCCATGAGGTGAGAAGCTTCATGGGGCTAGCAAGTTATTATCGGAGATTTGTGGAAGGATTCTCAAAATTAGTGAAACCCATCACCACTTTGTAGCTCAAGGGGGTTAGGTGTGAATGGACAAAATAATGTGATAGTGCATTCATTGAGATTAAGAGGTTACTAACTAGTGCATCAATTTTGCGAGTGTCAAATATGGAAAAGGACTTCACAGTCTGCACGGATTCCTCAAAGGGTTCGGGGCCGTGATAATTCAATATGGAGGAGTGATAGCTTATGCATAAAGGAATTTGAAGAAACGTGAAGAGCTATACGTGACTCATGATTTAGATTTGGCAGTTGTAATGCTAGCTCTGAAACTTTAGAGGCACTATCTTGTGGGGAAAAACTTTGATCTCAACATGGACCATCAAAGTTTCAAACATATCTTCACTCAAAGGGATCTAAATTCTAGGAAAAGGCGATGGAGTGAGTTTATGAGTGACTACGATTTTAGTATTTCATACATCAAGGGAAAGGAAAATGTGGTCGCAGATGCCTTGAGTAGGAGACCACGTGTCTTCTCCTTTGTACCCTTAAAGGTCAATCTGTGGGAACATGTGTTGACACAACTCCAAGGAGATAGTTGGTATTTAGAGGTTACTTCAAACCTTCAGAGTGGGAGGAAATTAGATCCAAAGTATGAAGGATATAGTCTGGAAGTAGACAGACTATTAAGATATCAAGGACGGATGTACATCACTGAAGATGGGGATATTCAAAGCATCATACTAAAGGAAGCCCATAGATCACTTTATTGTGCACATCCGTGTGTGAAGAAGATGTACGCAGACATGAGGGAGCTCTTCTTCTAGGTAGGCATGAAGCGTGATGTAGTCCATTTCGTCGCCAAATGCCTAGAGTGTCAACAAGTGAAAGCTTACCATCATCACCCGACAAGCCTCCTACAACCACACGATGTTCCTATGTCCAAGTGGGAAGTCATCTCTATGGATTTTGTTGTGGGGTTTCCACTCACATCTCATAGACACAATTTAATTCTTGTGATAGTGGATAAGTTAACCAAGAGTGCTCATTTTATTCTAGTTAGAGACACTTACGATGTCATTGATGTGGTACGTGTGTTTGTACATGAGGTTATCCATTTGCATGGGATACCTAAGAAGGTCATTTCATATAGGGAATCTAGATTCACTTCTAGGTTTTGGACAAGTTTGCAGTCAGTGTTGGGTACCGAGTTGAACTTAAGCACATCTTATCATCCCGAAACAGATGGGAAAACTGCGAGAGTAAATCAAGTCATGGAAGACATGCTTAGGATGTACGTCATGGATAATGAAACCCATTGGGAGAAGTACCTACCTTTGGTAGAGTTTGCCTACAATAATAGTTTTCATAGCTCCATGAGAATGTCACCCTACAAAGATCTATATGGAAGGCCATGCAAAATGTCATTGAGTTGGGATAGATTAGAAGACCGAGTAACAATTAAGCCAGAATTGATTCAAGAGATGGAGGAACAAGTGATTCAGATTAGACAGAGACTAAAGGAAGCACAGGATAGGCAGAAAAGTTATGCGGATGCACACAGGACCGACCGAAGTTATAAAGTTGGAGACCAGGTTTTCATTCGTATCAGTCCTAACAAGAGTACCATACGGTTTGGGAAGGGGACAAAGTTGTCACCTCGATTTATAGGACTGTTCAGAATCCAAGATAAAATTGGACCTATTGCCTATCGTCTCGTACTGCCACCCCACTTGCATAAAACTCATAATGTTTTTCATGTATCTGTTTTACGTCATTATGTTGCGGATGAATCACATAAACTAAATTCCAAGGAATTGCAGGTATCGGACATGGGAACTCTCATGGTAGAACCATTACGCATATTGGACCATAGAGTTTGATAGCTCAGGAACCATATGGTAGACCAAGTTAAGGTCCAATAGGAAAAGTATAGTCTAGGATCTGCTACTTGGGAAGACACCGAGACACTACGACGAGACTATCCCTCACTTTTTGACCACCTCGAGAATATGTTTCTCGAAGGTGGGGTGTATGTAACACCACCTTTTGACTTAGACAACTAGGATTACCTGAGGCCTACACACTTTTATTTTCTATTCACAAGTGAAACTATTAAATGATACACTTGAACTCTTAAGACATATAAATTTTATGAATGTTTAAATGTTACTGATGATGATCGATATGATGCAATATATTGTGAGAATGTAAATTTTATGAATGTTTAAATGTTATTGATGATGATGGATATGATGTGATCTACTATGTGAATGTAAATTCTATGAATGTCTAATTGTTATTGATGATGATGGATATGATGCAACATATTGTGTGAATGAAAACCCTATGAAGGTTTAAATACTATTAGAATGATGTTGGATATGATGCAATCTATTTTGTAATTGATAATTTTATGAATGGGTGTCGTTAATTGAATTATGGGAGATTATGTGATCTATCTCTAACTTGAAAACATTGATGTTAAAGTTGTTGGTACACAGATATCGAATTAAAATTATGATTGTATGCAATTACATGATGACGATGCATAGAAATGTATGAGTTTGTGTTACAGACTAATCATTAGGTTATGGGCTATGAAATAGCCAAGGGATAATGATGATGAAAGTGGATGTCATGAACACTAGCCAAGAAACATTATGGTATGAATATTTGTATGTGAAATTATATTGGTTTGGATGCATTTCTATGATATGTGGACCAATGCAGGATCTCAGGTGGTGAGACTGCCCAAAACCGAAGAAACGATGACAAAACTCCTAACAACATGGTGCCACTGTATATTCCATTTTAGGGTGTGGACCCTACTCCTCTTAGGAGGGGTGGAGGCATTTCCCACCATGTATCCTTCGAAACCTGAAGTCATGGGAGGACGGTGTTAGATCACGCCCCCCTAGACGTGTGATGATGACTGTCAGTTGCCTGCTGGGGAAGCTTGGTCAAGATAGTTACACTTACGTTTATGGGTTCTATTTGGGGTTAGGTCAATATAGTTGACGCTCCAATATAGTCCAGCAGAGGAAGGATAGGAATGGAAGATGGAAGTAAGTTAGGGAGGAAGGATGAGTAGAAATAGTTGAGAGTATATGGAGATTTGTCTTATGGTGGAATTTATTGTTTTTCCTTATGAAAATAAAATGCATATATATATATATATATATATGAATATTCATAATTAAGTAATTAAATTACAATTGTCTAAATAACATTGTTGAGCTAGATGATTGAAATTAAAGGATTTCACAAACATTATATTGGTTTATTTTCTTTTATAAAATGAATAGTCTTGTTGAAGGGATTGGATACATATGGAAATTACTATAGAGATGATAGTTATTGATATTAGTACATGAACGAGACTTTTATGTATTATCTACACATGCATTTCTTGTGCATGTACACTAGTATGAATAAGTTTCTTGGCTTACTTACTAATAATGACGGTTATTTGTTATGAATGTGTGAACCATGTTTCCTTTCCCTTCTATCATAAAATACCTTAACTTCGGGATGAAGTTTCCTAAAGGGTGGGTGTATGTAACAACCCTAGTTAAATAGTTGCATAGGGTTTATCAAGAGGAGTTAATTAAATAATTTACTGTCCTAGTGTGTATTAGTTAAATAAAGATTATTTATCAATAATATTATTTATTTATTGTTTAATAATTGATTAATCAACACATTTAAGGTTTGGATAAAGAATCCAAGTCTTAACAACTTTAATTTATTTATTATAAGACTTTACGTATGACACGGGATAAGGTAGTAAATGGAGGGATAGGGTATTAAATGGAGGGATAAGGTGGGTGGCATTAATGGAAGGTAGGAGGCGGTGAATGAGAGGGATATGACTGGGCAGAGGCTTACAGGAGATGATTATGAAATTTTGGAGGAGGAAACATTTGGGGGAAGGAGGACTGTATTTTCTGTTTGATATTTTTCTAGTTTTGGAGTTTGGGGTGGATTGTTATAGGGGGCACGAGGTTGTTGGGATTTTTGGTCTCAGGGGCTAGGAATCCTCATGGAATACTAGAGCTAGGGAGCCAGATAGGCTTTTTTCCTAGCTGGCATGGAGGAAAATTCAGTTTTGGACACAGTTTCAGCTTGGGCACATTTTCAGCTTGGACAAAGAGAGTTGGGAAACAAATCACTTAACAGGTATTTTGTTTATGTATTTTGAGGAATATGTGGTGTTATGTGTTGGTTATGTAATTTATTAGCATGTTGTTTATAAATTTAAATTTCTATTGCTTATATGTTGAATAATTAAATTAGGGCCTTACATCCTGCATTACATCTGGTTGGATGTTGTCACATATATTAAGCTACCAACCATTGACATCTATTGCCTCTGGTCTCTAGACTTTGAATCATCATCTTTTCTCAACTTCCAACTGGTTTGCATAGGAGTGGTAACTAGTTTTCAATCTTCTATTCCAAACCACTTTATCATTTCTATGATATACTTAGTTTTAAAAATAAAAATTCCTTGGTTTCTTTCATGTATCTAAATATGTGAAAATAAGTATAGTTATCTAAGTAATGACATTTCAAAATCATTATGCATATCCTTTGCAAATTTATTGATGTAGAGGTTGTTGTCTCCACTTCCTTTTCTTAACCCTGCCTATTCTAGGTATTTATCTAGTTTAGAGTATGATGCTCTAGGAATGAGTTGTTCAATGTTGACTTATTCTTCAAGTTCTCCATTCAGAAAAGTTGATTTCATGTCCATGCATGCCCATACTTTTCAATACTCTGATACACAGTTGTTCATAATTTTGACTCATATGTCATTGTACTATCATGAAGTACTACTACAACTGATTAATCTATCATATTGTAACTTTGCTATTTGAGTGCAATGAATCTGTGTATTCAAATTATGCAACCTGCTCGAAGGATGGTTCTTTATTCTATCTCAGATACCACATAGACTCCCCTTGTCTATTATTCATATTTAAGCATAGAGGGGCTTCCGCAGTGCAATATATTAGATTCATCTTCTCTATGTTTCACTAGGACTTCTTGGATAACCATTTTGTGTATGAATTTGAAAGTTGTTTATGTTCTTGCTATCAGATCTAAAATTTAGAGATTTATGTCCAAAATTGTTGCATGCATAACATAAACCCAAAAATATTGTTTGATACCTCGCAGTTAAAAATCTTCTGAAAGGATTTAGTCTTATGAATCCTTCTTCTTCTTGAGGCCTATTTGTTTCTATCAGTCTTTAATTCTAAAATATGAATCTTCTCGATGAAGGAGTGTCCCTATAATCTTCCTTGTAGGTCTTGCTATCCACTTTGATTATTTATGCATAAATTTTTCGATATGTTTCTTGTTTTGTTGCTTTGGATCTTGATCCATTTTTTTGTCTAATTGTATCAAAGTCTGAACTTTTCATGATTAGGAATTTGACTGCTGATAATGTCATCCAAAACTTTTGAGTTGTTCAACATATTGCTTTTGGAAGATCCTTTCTCAATGTGACCATCTCTGCTTCCAAATTTACAATGATCATGTCTATTTACTCTAATTGTTCTTTTAGTTCTTATTCAATTCTTTTATATTGTTCTATTTGAAACTTCAATTCCTTGATAATATTATCTAGTTCTTGAGTGTCTCCCTTCTTGTCCATTTTCTAGTTGTAGCTTCTTGTTTTTACTCTTTTCTCTTCTTATAACTTCTATGACAGTCAACAATTCTTCTCAGTAATTAACTTATGGATCTTCATATTCTTTTGTGATGTCTTCTTTATCAGTATTTTATTTCATTGAATAAAACTCTTTATGTCTTGTTGTCATTGACTTCATCTTCATTGAATGAGGAGATGTATTCTTTGGTGCATAATATTTTCTTGAAAACTTTCTTTGTGCTTCCTTTGCCTTTATATGTTTGTTTTCTATTTGAGTAATGTTCATTATTCCATTTATTTTTCTTATGAGGACATTTTTAGGAAAATGACCAATACCATCACAATTAAAACAAATCAATGGAATATTACCTTTATATCTGTCATTGGTTCCCTTCTTCAATCTCTTGACAAAATTGGTCATTTCTTCATCATCTTCTGAGATGTCACTATTGCTGCTATGTTCTTTTTCTTTTTTCCTTCCCTTTTTTTTGACCTTTTGAATGTTTTGAAAGTTGCTTTGTTTATATCTTTCAGTTCTCATTTGATATGTTGTGAAGATTCCACGTAGTTCGTCCATGCTTATTGAGTCTAGATTCGCTCTTTCTTCTGGTGTTGATATCTTAGGATCAAATCTCATAAGAAGATATCTTAGTACCTTTTGAACAACTATAGATTCTTCAATTTATTCTCTGAGTCCTATGATTGCATTTACTATTTCATCAATTCATAAGAAGTAAGATTCAATATTATCATCTCCCTTCATCTTAGTTGTTCAAACTGACCTCTCTAAGTTTGAAGCTTTGTTTCTTTGAATTTTGAATATCCTTCATAAATATTTTGAAGTTTGTCCCAAATATCTTTAGCGGATTTACAATACATAACTTTGGTGTAGACCGATTCACCAATACCATTCATAAGTGCATTTGTGGCTTTGGAATTATTTTGACCAAGTTTTATTTCTCTTTCACTTGTTGGCGGAACTATTGATTCTTTGTATCCATCTACTTGAGATTGTCAAATTTGAAATCCCCGTGCTTATATATATATATATATATATTTTCATCCTTATGCTCCAAAATGCATACTTTGGTCCATCAAACTATTCTATTCCATGTTTATACATGTTGCTTCTCTCCATGATATACCTTTCAATGGTTAAACTTATTCTTGAAGGCACCTGCTCTGAAACCAATTGTTGGATTACTGAGAGGGGGGGTGAATCATTAATAGAGAAATTCAATCATTTTTAACCATAAAATGCAAGTGTTATATCAATGTAGCATTACCATCTAATAGTTGCAGAGTAAATAAATGATGAACAAATGAGCAATCATACACATACATATTAGACTACTGTTTTTATGTGGAAACCCAAAGTGGGAGAAAACCACATATTTTTTTTTCTTATATGTATTTAAGAATTACATTCATTGGAAGCAACAACTTCCTTTTTTTTTCAGTTGCAACTCAAAGGAGGCTCCAAACCTCTAGTTTATCATACTACAACCTTAGGGAAGCTCCAATTCTCCAATTCTCTAGCTACAACCAGAAGGAGACTACAACCCCCTATGTTCTCTGGTTACAACGTGAAGGTTGACACAACCACCCGTCCCTGCCTCATCCAACAACCATGAAATATAAGTAGAATGATGGAACCGTTGTCACACTATCACTATCAGATATGCTATAAACTTGTACCAAACAACCTGTAATCAACCTGTACGATAAACAGGTGCATCAACCATGCACCAACCTATACCTCAACCTATAACATCAATGAGTGCATAAAACATGCACCAATCATGCATCAAATACACATAAACTATGAGTCACCAATATGTACCAACATCATCAACTATACAGCTTATGTATGTGCCAACTCATCAAATACTTGTGTCAACCATGTACCCAACATGTACCTCAACCAAATTCACTCATCAATTTCATCATCGAAATATGATGTGTAACTCTATAATATACTTGGTGTATATGATCACATACCTGAAAACCTTCCTTAACTTTAAGAACAAGAGACTAGTATTTTCATCAAACTTTACTTTAGTCTCACATGACTAATTTTGGATTAGTCAACAACCCTAACTTCATATAATAATAACTATCTACCTCTAATGAATATAGATATAAAAATGATATAAAATGTTCTTCAATGTCTTTTATGTAATTTTTCCAGATTTCACTACTTGGAACCTCTCAGAAAAGGAGTTATAGCAAAAATGGCATACCTTGTTGAGTTCTTGCTTATTCTAGAGAGTGAAATTGTAGAGTGTGCCCCACACAGAATATTTGTTGTGTGGGTATGAAAATGATACAAAAAATACTACAGACTGTACTATAAAAAATACATTTGTTATTATTGAATTTGGATATATTATGGATAAGTTATAGCATTTTTACCCGAAACACCTATTTTAGACTAGTTTGAGGACTAGCCACAAACCCTGTTTTCCACGGAGTGTAACTCAAATAATAAAATGACCCAGAAGATGAAATTTTTATGAGAACTACTTGGATATGTTTCCTAAATGACCTCTCAATTTCACGGTATGAATCATTCCATAAAAAAAAATTATTGCGAAAAATGGTGAGATGAGCTATAAATAACATACCTTAGAAAGCATCATCAAAAGAAAGTATCGTCCTTCGAATTTTGGCCTTCTTTAGTTCACCTTCCCTCTGAAAATCGTCTTAGATATCCTTTGGTTATCTCATTCACTTGTGGATATTCAATATGCTCAAGTATGATTAAAATGAGAGAGCCTTGCCTCTTATTTTTACTTTCATGTAGCTTCCTCAAGGGGTTACGTCTTAACCATTGTAACACACTTTCCTTATTTTAGGGCTAACCCACTTCTAACTACTTATCCACTTAGTAATTTCTCCATTAATTTTAATATTTAAATAAATTATTTTGTATCCACTTTGACTTATAGTACACTCACCACTTCACTTTATTATTTAAATAATTTATTTTTTGCAACAAATTTGACTACTTTGACCTTTTGGGGCTTCTAGATGATGCATGAGGGTTCTCCAACTTCACATGGACATAAGTCTCTAACCATGAGGAGTTATGTGACGTTCCACATACCATCATAAATGACATGACATGTAATATCCATCCATAATAGTCTTACCTTCAAATGTATTAAAACTCATACCATTATACATCAAACAAACTTGGGTCCATTACCCAAACCTTTGTCCTACCAGAATTTTCTATGAATTTTGTTAAGGGTTGACATCAATGAAAACAAGACCAATTAATCAACAAACCCAAGAGTTCTCTTTTCTTCTTCACCTTGTTACAACTTCTTTCTTCAAAATTAATGTTGTGCTTTTTGTTTCTTCCTTTACTCCATTGTCCAACTCCTCAACAACTTGCACAACTTATGTTCATCAAAATGAAGCTGCAACATAACTTGTGCATCTTCAATTCATCAAAACTAAGGGCCCAACAATAAACTATATCTTTTTTTCTCTTGATTCATCAAAAATAACGTTTATTCTGACATTTTGTTACCTAAGACTCTTTTGTAACAACCAAATCTCTTTTTCCACTACTTCGCTAAACCTATTTTTTCTTGTTTAAAGATTGTTCTCTGACCTTTATTATTTTTTCTCTACCATTTATGTGAGATGTTTTCCTTGCATAAATTTACAGTTTACGTAATTATTAATAGGGAAAAACTAAAAATAAAAGAGTTTAAATATCAAACCCAAGACTTCTTGGTTTAGTTCTTTTCAATAGTTCTTGTCCCTTCTTTATAAAATATTTCATAGCATTTATTACAACAATAGATCATAGACCTACTTTTTTATATTATGGGATTACAAAAAGTTAAAATTCCATACTATAGACCTACTTTTTTATATTATGGGATTACAAAAAGTTAAAATTCCATACTATAGACCTACTTTTTTATATTATGGGATTACAAAAAGTTAAAATTCCATACTATGTGGCCCATAGGTAGCTAGTACAACCTCGTCTAATTTCAAAGTTTTTTGGTAGAGCATCCTTATTAAAGAGTAGGAAGAGAATGCATGAAGTTTCGACCCATGGGAACACTACCATAATTCTATATGAAGAATATGACCTTATGAAGAATATGACCTTAAGGACTAGAAGTAATTTATGTTATACTCTAGTGGCTTCATGCACCACACAATAAAAGGGATCGACCATACATATGACTTCAAATTGACTAAACTTATTAATTATCATTTACATAGGGACAACCTATAGGAAGATAATATTTCTACATTCATAGTACCATAATGTGCCTTTTAAGGGGCGTTTCAGAGTAGCTCCCCCATCCACCTAATACATATATATACATATATCATAATTTCCAAGAGTGGAGGTCATGGGAATAGAGCATCTCATAGAAAATGGGTGCAAGAGGTCAGGTGTTATAGGTGTCATCGTACCCCTGTAGATGGATTTCTAAGGACTGCGCCCCCCATATCTAATTATATCTGTTATGAAAATTCTAAAAAGAAAGTAATGTACCCCTCGCCCCCCATATCTAATTATATTTGTTATGAAAATTCTAAGAAGAAAGTAATGGGACAAGATATTTCATAGTAAAATAGGTTTAAGAGGTTACCTTGTCGAGGCTATAGCCGCCTGCTAGTAGTGGTTCAAAACCTATGACACCTATATTGACTAAACCTTATCCATTTTGTCCTTATGAATGGTAGTTATTGTGAAGTTTTGTCAAGAAAAAGCATGAGTGGTTAGGAGCGAGGGATAAATGAACTCCATCTAGCTTCCACATGAGAATAACCCTAAGCCGACCATACGACCTTATCATCCAATTCATATTATATCTAAGATGTACTATATTAGGAGTGGGACAAGGATCTTAGAAGCGTAATATACTCAATTGTGAAATTGATCTTTATTACTTGAATTCTTGTAAATCTTTTAATATTTAAAAATGTTGATCGGTTTCCTATGGTGTTTTCATTTGTTTTCCTTCCTCATGGAGAAGAAGAAAATCCCTACTTTAGTTTATACACGGCTCTCTGAACATAAGTGCAACTAACCTTTTGATGAATTTTGTTTAAGCAAGGATATAACAATCTCTGCTATAGAATGAAAAAATTGATTAAATATTTTTTTTTTTTTGTGGGTTATGTTTGAATTATCTCAATCAGCGATAGAGGGGGAATATTCGTAAGTGATCTAACTGTTCAAATATGAATTGTGAGAATGTGGCATTGGATGTACTTCATGTTATGATCAATTTATATTTTTTATTATAAGGTATTAAATGATTTTCTCTCTTTGTAGTTAGGTTTAGTATTCATGAACTTTATTTTCTTAATTCATTAACAACTCTCAAATTTTTGTTCTTAGAAACTCTTGGATTGGTATCAATAAAATATGGTAGCAATTTGTTTTCTTGTAGCCTCATGCCACTCAGTATTAAGTAGTTTGCATGAGGACATGAAAACTATTGGGTTTGGAGAGATCGTCATATCCCTTTCATATATTCAAAGTATCTATTCAGCATCTGCAACATCTTCATCGAGTTTTTTTCTTTAGTAGGATCTAGTAAATCAAATTTTGTAGTCCAAATCATGGTTCCACATATTTTTCATCCTATTTTGCATAGTTTCAACTTCACTGTGGAACAAAATTCAAAGAAAAGTTAACTTGAGGTAAAACACGTATAAATCTCTTTAATTTACTAAGAATTAGGAAATCATGATGCATAACCACTATTACCCATTCCACAGTCCACTGCACACTATTACCACTTAGAAAATATCATTATAACTATAGAGTAAACCTTCAATTTACTCTCATAGGACCAAGCAATGAAAAGGAAATATGTGGTATACAAATACAAACACAAAAACAAATCTATAGTTTCTTCTCCATTTACACCATGAAACATTTCTAAGTCATTCAAATGATTCTGAATAAGAAGATGAAGTCATTGTTCTCTATCCAAGAAAAGAACCACAAGTCAATCTTGGTCTTAAAAGGTATGCAATATGATTCTGAATAAGAAGATGAAGTCATTGTTCTCTATCCAAGAAAAGAACCACAAGTCAATCTTGGTCTTAAAAGGTATGCAATATAAGTAATATAAATGTGTCTAAGTTCATACTTCCACCATCCCCATCATTTCACAAACCATTCTCCACACTCATACCATTCACCATCAATATATGATAACCCACCCTTTACTCATATTCTATTTTCATGATACTTTTGTTTCTCTCAATAAAAGTCCCTTCACAAGAACCAACACCTACACAAAGAAACAATGTGACATAAATCCATAAGAAGACTATCATAAGTTCTTCACCTTATTTGCATGAGTACATGCACATTCTTGGGTATGTGGGTGATGTTGGGCTACACTTTTTCCATATTTCCTACTATATAACTACATTCATGAATACACGTTTTTCCCTTATTTCGTTAATAATATACGTCTCATTACACCATAAGTGTGGTCAATACATCGCTTTCTAGGTTTTTAGTGATTAAAATATGACTATATCACAGTTTAATGATGATGGTTTATAAACTGTAATTTTTTACTAGCATGCATTCTTGTACCATTATTGCAATTCAACCCGTCATTGTTTGCCCTATTCATGTGAATAGTCAACTTTTACCTCTATTTTAGTGAAAATATATAAGAATATGAAGAATCTGGAACATGGGTTTTGTTCCATGTCCAATTGAGTTTCACCCAAGGTGTTTTACAAACTTCTAAGTGGTTTGAGTTTTATGTTCAATTCTTCAACACCAGTATGCCTAAATTACAAGTTGCGCCTAGTCAACCATGAACTTCTCTTCTACACAGGTCATTTTCGTTGTGCACAAGATTGAAAGAAACTATTTGTATGCAATTGCCACGAGAATATTCAGTTGGCCATCAAATTGAATATATGGATAGACCATTCCTCCAAGCTTCATGAACAGCATATGGAATGAAACCGAGTTTGCTAGATCTGTTAATATGGATCATGTGAAAGGAGAAATAGATGATTTGCTTATCTGAATGCTCTAAAACGCATGAAAGGTTATGATCTCTTTGATGTGAGGTTTTCTTATATATATGTAAATTTCTAATGAGAAGCGGGTGATCCATTGATATGGAGTTGTAAGTATCCACAATTGTTGTTATCATTTCAAAACCATTACATATTCTGAAGCGTTTGATGTAAGCTTAGAATTTTGTTTTAATACAAACCATCATTTCGAATTCATCGTATTATTCTAATCCCTTCGCTGTAGGTTTTTCAGCTCGCTACCATATGGGATGCGTAGTTGCTCTGTATTTCTATCAGTTAGTTTAATTTCCGTCCTTCTATGAACTTCTATCAGTTAATTTGATGTTTCTGATTTAATTAGATTTTGTAAAGCTACAATACGCATTGGACATAAGTGTTTACATTTCATGATTTGGGTATTTCTTTGTAAATCTATGGGATGAGTCCTCTCACTAAGACAATAGAGACATTTGTTATTTTCTGGCGCTTTGATTCTCGCATTCTCCAGAAATTTCTTTCTCAAGTCGTTGTTTTCCATTCTTTTTGGATCTGTCACATTAGCTCACAAATTTTCTCTCTACAATGCTTTTCTTCATGCCTCCACATCCTATTCAGGTCACCCTAATCTCATACACCTTCCTTTTCCTCACATTTACAACTACTCGCTCTCTTTGTTTTACATTGCATATTATCTAGGTTATTTATGCTCCCGTTACTTATGAATTGTTCATACATGTAAATTCATTGATGTGTTGTTATGTGACCGTGTTTTTTATTCTGGATCGTATAAATCAATTATGTATATATTTTTGTTGCATAAGTTTCACGTACTTAAATCATTAGTTGTTTTGTGTTAACTCTGTGTTCATTGCATATTATATATTTACTGGTTCATTTTATAGTTTCTGTCAATTCTATAAATTTTATTGTTATAATAATGTTTTGACTTAATTATTGTATTGTATATATAAGTCTAGCATAAGTAATATATATTGTTTATTTTTATTTTCTTTATAAAATGTGTTGTAATCATACACATTGTTATCCATTCTGTTGTTGTATCCTTTATTGTATTGTTTTGTTTTTGTTACATGTTGTTTTTAGTGGGGATAAGTTTTTGAAGAATTGTCTTTCAAGTCTTTAGGTTACATCATCATTTTTCGGATATAAGGTTAATTAGGAGTTTAGTGGATTTTCTTTTAAAACTTGTAAATTCTCCTTTAGTTCAGTAACACACATACATAAGGGTTTGAGTAACTTCATCCAACTAAGTAATTTGAATACTAGTTTTGGTAAATTCTGCATTTACTTTCACATTGTGTTACTTTTTTTAATCTAGTTTGTTTTAATTTGGTTTTCTTATAGTTCCAATTATTTTCCATACTTGATCTCATTTATTTTACATTGGATTCTTGCACTTTGATTTCAATCCTAGATTTTCTTTCATTCATGTGTGTTCGTTAACATTAGATATAGACTTTGACTAATTTTCGGGTAGATAATTTAATGTCTCAAAATTAATAATGCATATATTTTACCCAACACGTTCATAAACCACCAATTCTAAACCCATCATTAATTGTAATACAATACTGAGGTAAAGGAAGGTTTCCTTCAATATTCACTATGAAATTAAAATATTTACAAAGATTTTTTTACCAAAAACTTCTCAATGAAATCCAATATTATTTTCCACCCCCTCTAGAACCCCTAGTGAAAATAATGGGGGGAGGGGGGGAATCCTCCTAATCTGGAATTCCTATCCAAACGTGGCTAAAAAAAGACCTAAAAATTATGAATATAATCAAGATCCCCAACCAACAATCTCCCATTTAGATATTGATCAAATTAACTCCATGGTTTCTACACCTATTGGAATACCGTTGGAATTGGAAAGTTTCTTATCCAATTTAAACTGAGCAAATCACTTAGTTTGTCCTTGGTTATTGCCTTTATTAACATGTTTGTAGGATTGTGGCTAGTCTATATCCTTTCCAACTTAAACTATATGTTTAGTCTTATAATGGAAGGCTAAGTTCTTTGCAATATGAATAAAAATATGTTCATCCCTAAACAACCTTCTATTCTCTTTCTTCTTTCCTAATTCCTCTATAAGCGAGTATAAATAAATCATGTCTTTACTAGCCTATGTAGCAGTGATACTTCCTTTGTTTAAAATGAAACAAACTTTTGCAATATAGAAATATAAATTATTTTCATTCCAGTATAGTTAAAACACACTTTCTGGTGATCGGAATGGACCTATCCCTATAGAAAAATGTTTGAACCTCCAAGACAGATTGTATGATTAGCATTACCTATCAAATAACTGTCAATCCTCTTAAATTCCTTCCAATGCTTTTAAATTAATTTTCCATATACATACTCACAACTCCCACTACATGTGAAATATCTCACCTTGTTCACACCATCACATACATTATGTTACCAATTGTCAAGAAGTATGAAAACTTGTAGATATATTCTATTTTCTCATGTGTCTTGGGACACATCTTTTTAGTCAATTTGAAATGACTAGTCAAAGGTGTACTTATTGGTTTATCATCCTTCATTCTAATTCATTCCAAGAAATTATCTATATACTCAACATGATACAATATTATTTTTTTATCCCTATCTCTTGTTATTCTCATACCAAGGGTTTGCTTTGCAACACCCAAATCCTTTTTGAGAAATGAATTAGCTAGTTTTCTTTTAGGCACATTTATATATTGCATTTTATACAACACATTAAGCATGTCATCTACATACAATAAAAATATAATATATATACCATTATCTAGTCTCCTAAAATAAATATGACATCTACTAGAACAATGTTATGTCATAAACCTATCAAATTACAAATACCACTTTTTTGGAGATTTCTTTAATCTATACAAGCTCTTCTTCAACATGCATACTAATTTATCCTTCACTTTGAACTTGTACCTATGTGGATGTTGCATATAAATATCTTCGTCCAACACACATGGAGAAAATCTATCTTTATATATAATTGTTCAAGATGCAAATATTCTAGTGCCACTAGACTTAAAATCATTCTAATTGAAGTCATTTGAATAATAGGATAACATATTTCATCAAAATATATACCTTTGTTATGTGAAAACACCTTTACAAAACGTTTGGCCTTGTACCTCTTTTTTCCTTTTTCTTGTTCCCTTAACATGTATACCCATTTATACTGCAATTCACTTTTACCTTAAGGAAATTGAATGAAGTATGAACTCTCGTTATGTACCAAGGTGTCAATCTCCTCTTTCATTCCTTTCTCCCATTTATTTCTATTTTTTACCTACATTAATTCTTCATATAATTTTGGTTCACCATAATCAATCAACAAGAAATAGTAAGGTGAAAGAGAGTATCATTATGGGGGTCTAGTTAACCTAGAAGATCCTTTAATAGTATTGTTGATGACCAAAATTGACCATGTTCAACATTATAAAAAGATCACTCGATCAGGGTCTCAATTAGGCCCTTATCCATTTTGTATTGTAATTCTAACTGGTTCTATGGGTCTCTAGTTACCCTTGTCCTAAGACTAGACTAATCTAATGTTAATTTAATCAAAATTGTTCTATATATACACAAAATTATAACCTATAATGTATATTGTTACCTGTTTTTATAAATAAACCAAAGGAAATGGATTAGTCTCTTGCAGCATGCTTGAAATAAAGTAACCCTAAGGCTAACATAAGAGCATAGGTATGCCACACTCGATTTAGCTCCATCTTTAGTCTATGGTGCAAGTGACAAATGAAAATGTAATCTATCCTATCTTAACTAGGACAAGATACGTATCTCATCTAAACCAAGAGCACAATACTAAAAAGGGAAAATGAATAGTATTGAATTTAAGTTTATGATTGATCTGAAAATCATAGAATTAGTTCATATGATTTGAGAATTATTCATGCAAATATGAAATGGAAAAATCTCAACAAATAGTTACTAAGATAACTATAACATTTACTTAAACTGTATTATGAATTGAATTTAAAATCTACTATCATAAGATAACTATAACATTTACTCAAACTGTATTATGAATTGAATTTAAGATCTACTATCATATTAAAGAAACAATTCTTCTAATATAACAATAATTAAAATCAAAACAAAATTGAAATTAATAATTAAAACCAAAACAAAATTGAAATTAAATGATAAATAGTTACCATTAACTGCAATCAAGTTTCCTAGAATCTGTCATTAAATTATTATTTAAATCTTTTCTTCTATATAAAGATATCTGTATGAAAATAATGATTTAAATCAAAATTAAATTCCCAAAAAAATAACAACAAACTTACAACGCATACAATAGTGCAAATCAATGGAAACTTGTTATTAGGTGGTTTAAATCAATATGTCTTTGTCCAGGTCTTCTAAAACTACAAATTTCATATTTGGAATATCCTAGAAGAATAATCTTAGACCTTTTATAATTTCTCAACTCGAGTCTAAATAATTAGCTATATAATTATGAATCGACTACATAACTCAAAACAGCCAAAAGGTGAAATTCTAGAAACAACCACATATCTTCACAAATGTATATTTGTTTTCAAAAATTCCCAATTGAGAAGTAAAATATCCCATTATGCAGATGGGTTTTCAACTGTTTGGATAAATTCCTCTCAGTTTGTTCAGAAATCGATCTGCAAAATTACTTCATGTAAGATCGTAACAACAAATATGGGAAATTATGCCTCTTCCTTACAATATTTATTCCAAAGTATTGATTTTATGAGGAACCAACTCATGAAAAAGTAAACCAACCCATTTTAAAAGTGATTTTTCAGCTGTTTGGATAGATACTTCTTGATTATTTGGAAACCACTCTACAAAAGCACCTCTTGAAGATGGACACTATTTCCAATTTTTCAAAACAAATTACCAAATTAGAATAATAATTCATGCTTTCTCATAGAAATAAAATTAATAATTAAGCAATATGTAAGTGAATAAGCAACAACAAATCTTCTTGGCTAAATAAAATCTTCTAAATCAATTCATAAAACTAATTTCAGTTTCAAATTTGTAGTCTTCACTTTTGCTGATTTTTTGGGATAGAAAATCTCCAAATTTACTTGAATTAATGTTTTTAGGTTGTTACCCATACAAATAGTTTTCCAACTAATGCTTATTTTTCTCATTTCATTGAGTAAAACTCAATATATCACAAGTTGAGTCATAAAAACTAATCTAATTTATAAACATTTCGTGACACTTTTATTAATTTTATTTTAATATATATATTGTGTTTCATTTAATCATTTAATTTATGTTATAATTTCAAAATATCTATACATGAATTGCATTTAGAATTTGACAAAAAAATAAAATCAAATTTAACTTTATGAACTAATATTTAACTTAATTAATTAAAAAAAGATTTATTTATATATTTACATATTTTAATGTTTAGATGGTAAAATTGACCAAAATTTTGACCAAGGATATATTTCGGATATATTTCAAATAGTAAGTCATAATGAAGCTAAACTTGAATTGTTGTAATGTGGGCAATAAAATGAAAGAAATAAATATGTAAAAACAAAAATCCAAACCAAATAAGAGTCTCACAATATAAACCAAACCAAAACATTCTAGAAAGTGATATTAACAAAATTCATATGGAGGGACCCATAATAATTTGAAAACAATATGGGAGTGTTGTGGCCACAAGAAGTACATGTAGGAGTTTGGGGTACTTTTTGTTGTTATTTTTATGTTTTGGTTTCCTATGTAGGAGATTAGTTGTACGATTTCATCAAGTACTATGTATCTTATGTTTTGGTTTCCTATTTAATTCCCTACAACTAATCTCTATACATAACCTTCTCAACAAATTCAACATCTCTACTCCTAATTATTTTGTGATTTTCATAATCCCATAAACTAGAACCAAAATCATTAACTCTATATCAAATAAAATTACATTTGTTGTATTTTTCCTCAATATTTAATATATTTTCTCTATCAATATGGACAAATTATTCACAATTGAATGTCCTAAAAAATATGTAGTTTACCTTTTAACATGTACATGCCTCCTTTGGAAAGAAATAATCAAAGAAACTTGAAGGTCTTATTTTTTTTAAGTAAACAATAGTATCCACAACCTTTGCCCAAAACTATAAAGGAAATCATGAAATCTCATTCTCCTTGCATGCTCTATGATTGTCTTCTTCATCCTTTATAAAAAAACATTTTCTTGTGATGTGATTTCAATCGTATTCTCTCTATGAATTCCATGGTATGAATAGAAAATATCAAACTATTTGTTTTAGTATTCTCCTCCATTGTATGATCTAAGACACTTCAACTTATTTACTATCTCATTCTCAACAAAATCTTTCCATTTCTTAAAATCATAAAATATATGAAATTCATTTCTAATGCAATAACCCCAAGTTTTTCTTGTCGCATCATCAATAAAAATAACATAATAATAAAATCCATTTTTTAGTCGCATCATCAATAAAAATAACATAATAATAAAATCCACCAAAATATGATACGTGATCCATTTCCATACATTTGTATCCACAAGATATATCTTTCCACTCTTATTTTTCTTCCCAACTTTTATAAATCTAACTTTCTTTTATTTTCCATAAACATGGTTCTCACAAAAATCCAAATCAACCTACTTCAAATTTACCAACAAATTCCTTGAGTGAAGAATTTGTATCCCCTTCTCACTCATGTTCCCGCGCCTATGATTCCATAGTGTTTTATTCCTTATATAGAATCTAAATTAATAGAAGAGTGAACAATATCGTTACATAAACACAATGTACCTATGTTCAATCCTTTTTATATTATAATCTATCCTCTCGTTACCTTCCATGAATTTATTGTAAATTTGACTACACAACCTTCACTTTCCAAATACCATACCAAAATTATATGTCTCTTAAAATTAGGAATGTGATTCACCTCTTTAGGTAACCATGGGTTTCAATTCTCCAATTTTATTTGTATCTTACTCTTTCCAACAATTTTACATAGTTTATCATCACCTAAATAATATTGTTCAACATGACCTTGAAGGGAGTCTTGAAAATATTCCCCATAGGGTGTGACATGAAGTGAATCCCATCATTCTACCACCAAAGAAACAATAATATTAAATAATTAAATAATTAAATCATCTTGCATCACACCATCTACTACATTTTCATTTTTACTATCCTCTTGTTATCGATCTCCTTGTTTTCATTTTTTACACCAATACTCTTTCTTCAAGTGTCCTTTCTTCCCACAATGTTAGAACTCCATACTAACTTTGTATTTGTATCTTTCCTTATTATACTTTGTATCATTCCTTGGGATCTTTCCTCTGCCCCTTTATGTTCCCTCATTCCCCACATTCAAGGAATTACGAGATGTTTGACTTCTTCTTTTATGCTGCATTTTTTCACTAACGATAACACCAACAACATCATAAAAAATTAAAATGTTTTAAACAATGATGGAATTACTCGTGTCTATTACCAAGCCATTACATATTTTTGGAAATGAGCAAAAAATTTAAAAAATACTTAACCTCATCAACAATGTTTACTCCTACATAACTTAGCTCACTTGATATCTTGATATTAAATAAATTCATCATAAGAAATACCATGTTGGATGTCGAGGGTTTTTCATACGATCTATCTAATTCCTTCATCAGATCCTCCATTGTGTTTTATTTTTAAATGTTGAAATCCATCGATACTTCTAGGAACAACCGTATTATTCCTAGAGTCTTTCTATTAAAAACCTCTTATTCTTCAAGCTTCATAGTTATTGTATTTTTTCTATTCCACCCAATGGGAGGAAAATAATATTCTAATGTAGATAGTCCTCAATTTCTATCTTCCATAGCTAGTATTTTAGGCCATTAAACTTCTCAAACCTAAACTTTCCTTTTTTTCAATTCATCCTACTGAAACTAGAAAAGCTCCTTTCCAAAGTGGTTATCATCCAAATAGACCTTGTATCTTATATAAATTGTTATGAATAGGATCATGCAACAATAAAAATAAAACAAAATGACAATGAATGAATAAATAAAATGTAGATGGAAACAATTTAAGAGAGGCCCCAATATACGTAGTTCACCTGATAAAGGATACTTCCATGGAGAAACAACTACTCCCTCCTTTATTCCATCCAAATAAAAAAAATGGATAACGCCTACAACACATGCACTACAACATCCTCTTTAATATCTCAAAGTCTCCTCTCTCACACACTTAATAATATCTCTCACTCACAAAGCATTTAAATAGGATTCACTATGTATACTTACATGGGTTGCCTGACACCATGGAACCATAAACCATCAAAGGTAAACCCATCATTAATGATAATACAATGCCCCCATAAAATAGGGTTTCCTGACATGGTAATAAAAACACACCAACACAAATTCTACTGTTAGATATGCGACTTAATAATGAATTTTCTATGTTGACTACAAAATTACAATATTTACAAGCCATATTTCCAAAAACATAATATTTGGGGGTTCTTACTAAAAACCATGATAAAGGGGGAATCTAATATTTGTTTTATCCCCACCCCCCTAGGACCTCCTTGAAAGAACAGTGTGGGGGGAATCCCCCTCACACCCGTTCGTTGGGAACTGAGATCCAAATGTGGTTGAAAAAAGACCTTTCAATTACTAAGATAATCAAGATACACAACCAAGAAAGGTGAGATCATTTATGGGATTAGCTAGCTACTTCAATATATCCATTCAATATTTCTTGAAGATTGCACATAAAATTACTTCATTTTAAAATAACATAATGAAGTTTTAATGGAATTCAAAATGTGAAGAATGTTTTCAACACTTGAAATATTAATTGACTAGTGCACCTGTTTTAAATATTGTTGATCAAAATAAATACTTTTTGGTGTGCATTGATTCATGAAAAGAAAGAATTGGTGGAGTCCTTACTAAAAATTGGCATGTCACATGCTATGAGTCAAGGAATATTGAGGAGAATGAATATAATTATGCTACCCATGACTTGGAGATTGCATCTATTCTCTATGCACTAGAATTGTGCAGACATTGTCTCATGGGAAGAAAATATGAGTTGAGGATAGACCACAATGATCTAAAATATTTGTTTGAGCATTTAAGATTAAATGCTGGAGAAGTTAGTTGGATTTAATTTCTTAGTGAATATGAATTTGAGATAATTCATATTAAAGGTAAACAAAACAAAATGGTTGATGAAATTAGTAGGAAGGTTCATGAAATCAATGATACAACTATTCACATGTATAGTTTATGATTAAATAGAATAATTATGAGAGTTGTAATTTAAAATTTGTACTATATACAAGATAAATAAGGATTACAACAAGATAATATATTTTTGAAATTTAACTATTGCAAGATGGAAGAGGATGTAGTCCTCTTATATAGGAACAAAGTGTATGTTATTAATTCTTAGGAGTTGAGAAATTCATTGTTTATGGGAAAACAAAGACAACCAATATTGAAGTGATTGAAGGTATGATGAGGATATATGTGACGGAGAAGCCTTCCATGTGGGAATACTACCTACAATTGGTTGAGTTTACATATAATAATGGGTATCACACATATTTGAAGATGGGTGTGTTTGAGCAATTGTATGATATGAAATGCAACATGCCAATGAGTTGGGAATCGTGGAAATAGAGCAATTTTTGGGACAAATATACTCAAATAGATGTAAGAGTAAATGATAAACATTAAACATAATTTAGAGTCTTCACATGGCAAGAGAAATAACTATGTGGAAAAAGGAATATCACACATGGAATTAAGAGTGGGAGATCATGTCTTATTGAATGTGAAGGATACATTTTTTTTGCTAAAATTGGGTAGCTAACTAAAATTAGCAAAATTGTATTGTAAACCATTTGAATTCTTCAAGAGGATTAACCCTATTAAACACATCAATACATTCCCTACATCCTTGAAAATTCATAATTTGATTTATGTGTCTCTGGTTAAAATGTTTGTTCCTGATCCTAACCACTTAATTGATTACACTATGATCTAGGTGTAGCGCAAGGGTGACTTCTAGGTCTAGAAAATGCACATATTGGATAAGAAGGTAAGGTGCTCAAGAACCAAGCGATTGGCCTAGTAAAACTCCAATTGAACCACTACAATCTTGAATATGCTACGTGGGATCATGAGGATGCCATGTGGGAGGAATACCTACATTTTTTTAAATATTTATAAGAATAATGAATGTGCATTTGTGTATATATGCACTAAGGAAGGTGAAAAAATAATGTGAAGGGGAACATAATTCCCCTAGTTTGATCCCCATGTTGTAATATGTTATGTACAAATGATATTTTAGGCTAGTGAGGTAGTATTTTTTGTCCCAGGCTACTTGTGTATGTATGGGATGGAGTTCCTATGTGATATTATTATGCAAGGCCCCACCTCACCAAGGTATTCTTTACCTCCTGGTCTTTGGATCCTCATATTCCCAGGCCGAAATGGCTCTTTAGTTCCCACCGAAACCCTTAAATTCATATAAATCGATAGGTCTCCTTCTACAAACCCTGCCAATGCAAGAAGGCACTAGGTATGAGCCTCCACTCCTCATGATCACCAACGTGACCACCGACTTAACCTGAAAAGGTGTTTCAGATTTTGCAGCTTCGCGATTTCTATTGTGAGCCACTCCAACTCCCTTGATTCCCAAAACCCAGAAATGGGATAATAGTCTCTAGCTCCTCCCTTATGCTTCAATCGCATGACCTCGAGCCAAACCTTGGGGCCTCACTTGTGAGCGCGTCGAGATTTCGCAACTTGTGAGTTCGTAATACAACTCTTCTCCCCTTTCCCAAAGTTTGAATTCTCGAACCTCCTATCAATGGTCAACGTATCAACGGTCTTAAACCTCCTACGATATGATGGTCGAGATTGCATCAGGATTTTGCGTATCGAGGATTCCCAGGAATAGTTTCCTCCACACTCCTGACTTTTGAAATGTCGATATTTTGGAATTCCCTATCGATGACTCACACTCCTTGGGATGTAACGACTATTATCTCTCCTGGGCTTGAGAGTGTTGAAATACAATCGGCCTTATCCTCTCCGTTGATATACTAGATCCAACGATCCATGTAAAATCAGTGTTTCTCCCTCCAAGAATTCCAATCGTCCATTCAGGTTCTCAAAGACTCCTATCCAAATAACCTTGTGTCTTTCCCCCTGAAATTGGTTTTGTTGCAAACTCAAAGGTTCTAAGGGATTCTTGCATGCACTCCTTGCATCATTCATGGTAATCTTTGATTATCTGATATCTCTAACGCTGTGTACTCCTTGCGACATAAGTTATTCAACCACTGACTTGGTTGGAAAAGTCTAATACTTCAACTTGGTCTGTGCACACCTTGCATGGATCTGTGCTATATTACACTTTTTTTGGTATAAGAACAAATCTATCTCTCCTGAGATTTTTTGAGGTAAAACTGAGAATCTTGTCAACACGCTCCTTCCTGACCTTCACTGCACTTCTTGCAAGAATTATTAGGACGAGAAGAAATTGAAACTTGTTCTCTCCCTCTCACAGACTTCATACATTCAACATGAAATCATACACATAAACATTGAAACAAATGCATAACAAATCATATAAGAAAACTGCAAACATACCGTTCAATAGATGCAAATAGTAATCATAACAACACCATAAAATTGGATCAAAGAATTCTCATATTTATTCAAGTGCTTGTGTACATGGTTTTCTATAGCAACAACTATGTGGTCAATCAACTTCTACAATCTTTGTTCTTCTCTGCTCTCCTACTCTCTCTTTCTCTACATCTTCTCCTCATACAATTGAGAGAATGACAATACCATACATCCAAGGGATCTTTCTTGAGTTTTGTCTCCAAAAATCTCTAAGCTATCATATCGAATTTTAAGACTACAACTACTTTATATTTATTACATTAAATGCCTCCCACCGACAAATGAGAGAAAATCCTCAATTTCTACATTACAAGCCCAAAAACATTTAAGAACAATTACATCCTCCCAGCTATTACATTAATGTTTCATCTTTAAATTTCAAAACATCTTCAAAATGTGCATTGGTGCGTATCCAACTATCCTCTGCTTACACTTTCTTGTGATGCTCATGCATCATACTCCTCTGGCTGAAACATTCATGGAATCCTGTGCATGAGATCTTGCACCATATGTCCATGTTTATGGATATCTTCTTCACTTTTCCAACTGGCATCTTCAATTGGTTGTCCCTTCCACTTTATCAAATATTCAAAATATGTCTTCCTTCTGGTCTTCTTAGAAACTCTATGATCAATGATCTTTTCCGTCTGCGAATTTTGAGCTACATGCATCTGTTTGACCCACTAAAATCCCTTCTAATTCTCTTCTCCTCCTGCTTCATATTCTCTGTAAAGATATATATATTCTATGTTGAATATGGGTGATATGCCCACATCATCTCGCAATTCTATCTTATAAGCATTTGCCTCAAATTTTCGCAAGATTTTACATGGACCTATCTTCTTCATCTTCAATGTATTATATATTCCCCTTGGGAACCTTTCTTTCCTTAAATGTGCTAATACCAAATATCCCACTTCGAATTGAAGGTCTCTCCTATGTTGATCTTGTCTAAGCTTGTATTACTGGTTGGAACTCTGCAACCTCTTTTTAATCTTACTATGGAGCTCCTTCATTTTTGTTGCAAAATATTTCGCCCCAACACTTCTGAACTCATTCTTCTCTAAGTCTCTCAAAGAAGATAATCCTCTTGGCTTCATTCCATACATTATCTTGAATGGGCTCTATCCTGTGCTCCAGTTAGGTGAGTCATTATATGAAAATTTCTCTTGTGGGAGAATCTGATCCCACTAACTATGATGTTCAACTACTAAACTCCCCAATAAGTCTGCCAAAATCTGATTTACTACCTCATTTTGTCCATCCATCTGAGGGTGATATGCTGAGCTAAAATATAGATTTGTCCCCATATTTTTCCATAGTGTCCTCCAGAAATGACCAACAAACTTGATATCTCTCTCTAAAACAATACTCTTGGGTAAACCATGAATTCGAACAACTTCTCTGAAAAATAGATTTGTAATGTGTGTTGCATCACTCATTTTTTGGCATGGAATGAAATGTGCCATTTTTTAGAATCTGTCGACTACCATGAATATGGAATCACAACCTCTCTGTTTCCTTGGTAGTCCTAACACAAAATCCATGTTTACCATGTCCTACAACCTCTCTGGTATTGGAAATCATTGATACAACCCACTATTCTGTCTTTTCCCCTTTGCATGATGGAAAATTCTACATATGTTCACAAACTTCTTGACATTTGTCCTCATCCCTAGCGAATAATACAAATTTTTCAGTTGCAAAAATGTTTTATCATGGATGAAATGTCCACCCAATCCTGGACACTATGTTTTTCCTTCAAAAGGTTTTCTCTCATAGAACTCCTCGAGATATACAATTGATTTCCTTTGAACAACAGTCCATCCTGAATCAAGTATTCAATCCATTGTCTTATGTCTCTCAAAAACGGATTCTCACATGCTTCATAAGCATCCTTAAAATATGAATGATATTTCTACATTTCTTTAAGGCTATCAAAACCTAAGGTCCTAACACGAAACTCCTGCAAAATCAAACATTTCCTACTTAATGCATCAACAACCTTGTTAGCATTTCTAGAAATGTGCTTTATAACAAAAGCAAAGTTCTGCATAAATTCAACCCATTCTGCATGTTTATGGTTCATTTTTTCCTGTCTGGTTATAAACTATAAGGCCTGGTTGTGGCTATACAAAACAAACTCTTTCGGAACGAGGTACTTCCTCCATTTATTCAATGCATGTTACTGAAATCTGGCAGAACCAGAACTGGTTTTCTACTTATCTTCTCCTTCGACAACCTGAAAATTTTCTCCACTTCCTCTATCTAATGAAAACATTTATGTCTCTTCTTGACTATGTCCATCATTGGTGCACTAATTCCACTAAAATTCCTGATGAACTTTCTGTAAAAACTGGCTAGTCCATGGAATCTTCTGACTTCAAAGATATTCCTTGGTGACGACCACTCTTTGATTGTTTTTACCTTTTCAGGATCCATATTCAACTCATTCGAAGAGATCACAAAACCTAAATAAATGAGTTTCATCTTCATGAAAGATGACTTCTTCATATTTTTCAACAACTTTTGTTGCTGCAACCTCCTCATTACTATAGTTAAATGTCTCAAATGTTCTTCTTCAGTCTTACTGAAGATCAGTGTATCATCAAGATACACAATTACAAACTTTCCAATGAAATCTTTCAAGACTTTTTTCATCAATATCATAAAATTACTCGATGCATTCGTCAAACCAAATGGTATGATAAGCTATTCATACAATCCTTCATTTGTCTTGAATTTTATCTTCCATTCATCACCTTCCCTCATTCTAATATGATGATTTCCACTCTTCAAATCAATTTTTGAAAAAAAAATTATCCACTCAAGAAATCCATCGAGTCATTCATCCTGGATAAAGGAAATATATACCTCATGGTGATTTTGCTTATAGCCCCCGAGTCTGTAGACATTATCCATCCACCATCCTTCTTCGGAATTAACACTGTAGGTACAACACATGGACTCAAGATTTCTCTAATCAGCCCTTTGTCCATCAAATCCTGGACTTGCCTCTTAACTTGTTCATTCTTCTGCGGTGTCAATATGTACGCTGCTTTGTTTGGTAAACTCTCTCCTAGTATAAGGTAAATGTGATGGATTATACTTTTGATGGGTGGAAATGAACAAGGTAAATCGTCCACCACTATATCATCAAAATTATCTAGCAGTTCCTGAATCTCCTCAGGTAGATCATCTATTGAGGTATTGGTCAAGATGACTCTAGGTTTTCTCACCACAACAAACTGCATTTCTTCATATTTCTTTACTTCATCTAGAAGTTCCTGCCCACTCATGACAAGTATAGTATTTTTTTTTTCTTCTTTCACCTTGTTGTCCTCAATTGGCAGGAACATATGCATCCTACCATTCTCCTCCAAGGTGTATGTGTTCTTTCTTCCATCATGAATAACATTTATGTCATATTGCCAAGGCCTCCCCAACAAAATATGACAAACATCCATGGGAATATAATCACATAAGATCTCATCTCTATATCCCCCTATCTTGAATTCAACTAAACATTGTTTAGTGATAGTTACATGATGTCCTTTTTTCAACCACTAAAATTTGTATGGGCTTGGATGTGAAACTATCTCCAATTCCATCTTTTCCACCATCTTTGTGGATACTAGATTATCCATATTTCCACTGTCAAATATCACCTTGCATACCCTATCCTTGGTCTTGCATGAAGCTCTAAACAAATTGTTCGTCTGGACTGGATTCTCCATCTCTTTCTCTAGCTTCAAGACAATTTTCCTCATCATCAAGAATCTTCCACCTTGGGCCTCGACATTTCACCTTTGCACTTTTGAAATGTGAGCTTCTCCTCCTCCATCTCTTTTTCTGTTAGGACATTCAAAAGATTTGTGTCCGATCTTTCCACAAACAAAACACTTTTTTTCACCTCCTATGCCTCTTCCTCTTCATCTTTCTCGAGGAGAAGTGTTCCTATCGACATATTGGCCTCCTTGTGAGCTTCCTCCCCTTTCTGGGTGGTTATGACGTTTATTTTCTTCATCCTTGGGCTTTTGTACTCTGTCCGGGGCAATTCTTTGGCCTCTGCTCTGACTTCTACCTCTGCCCCTTTGACTTTTCTTTCGAGCCAATTTCACTTCTACCTTTGAAGCAATATGATAAACATCTTCCACATTTCTGATTGTCACCATGATCATCTCATCCTGAATCTCATATCTCAAGCCATTCATGTATATGGAGAATTTTTCATCATCACTCTCGTGATGACTAGCTGTGATGTTTAACCTATAAAATTCCTGAGTGTATTCCTTCACTGTCTTTCGTTTATGTCTTAAATTATGCATTCTTTGAAACAAATTAATTTGGTAATATCTAGGTATGAATTTGGCTTTCATCTTGGCGACCATACTGTCCCAACTTTTAATTCTTTGTTTTCCCTTGCAATTCCTGTTAGCCTACATTTCATCCCACCACAATGCTGCATGCCCTTTCAGTATAGTGACAATGTGCTTTAATTTCTTATCTTCTTTGATATCCTCATAGTCGAAGTATTTATACAAAGCTATAAACCAATATAGGAGCTCCTCAATGTCTAGGTTTCCTTCATACATCAGGATGTCCATTTTTTCTCTAGCACTTATCCTTGCAACAACTTTGAATAGACGTTCTTCTATAATACCTTCAACTACAACTTCTTCTTCAGCTCCATCTTCATTCTCACTTTTGGCCTCACTAATATCTCTAGTATCAGGTGTTCTCCTTTGTGTTGTCTCCATAGCATCCAATCGAGCACGGAGTTCTCTCATCTACCTGTCCATGAATGGATCGGGCATAGGTCTCTCTTGGCATCTCCTTGGTGGCATTGTTTCAATCTTTCCATGCAGAATTCAATCACAACTATCCTTTGTCTTCCCTCTACATAAAACAATTATTTTTAGCTATAATACCACCCGACGCACGGCCCCACCTCAACAAGGTTTCCTTGACCTCCCAGTCTTTGGATCTTCAAATTCCTGAGCTGAAATGGCTCCTTAGTTCCCACTGTAACCCTTTAATTCATATAAAACCACAAGTCTCCTTCTATGAACGCCTCCTATGCGAGAAGACACTGAGCGCGAGCCTCCACTCCTCGTGATCACCGAAGCGACCACAGACTTAACCCGAAAAGGTGTTTCGGATTTCACAATTTCATGATTTATATTGTGAGTCACCCTGACTCACTTGATTCCCAAAACCTTGAAATGGGCTAACGGTCTCTAGCTCCTCCCTTATCCTTCAACCACATGACCTCGAGCCAAACCTTGGGGCTTCACTTCTGAGGGGAAATTCACGACTCGTGAGTTCACAATACAACTCTTATAGATTCTAACATTGTACAATGTCCACTGTAAACATATATTCAGAAAGGAACAGAAAAGATAAAATGGAAAATACAAACATTACATAGAGATTTTTCCCCTGGAAACCCAAACCAGGAAAACCAACATATATTATATTCATTCATTGTGTTACATTGTTTACAATAATATATATATATATATATAGGAGCCAACGACATCCAAAACCCTGACCCAATGACCTGGATTAGTCCAAAACCCTACTTCCTTAACCGAAAACAGAAAACCATCGGCAAAAACCATGTGTTGAGAAAACCACCTAAATACATGACATGTTTCTTGAGGTAGGTGTCACATTTCCTAAGGAAAAAATTATAACACATGCCCAAAAACTCTTCTCCCCTTTCTCTAATTCCTAATTCATGAATTCATTTCTACAGATCAACGGTCCTGAGCCTCCTATGATCTGGCAGTCGAGATCATGTCGGGATTTTGCGTATCGGGGATTCCCGAAAACAACTTCCTCCACACTGTCGACTCTCGAAATTTCGATATTTCATAATTCCCTATTGACGGCTCATGATCCTCAAGATCTAACAAATTTTATCTCTCCTGGGATTACAAGTGTTGAAAGAAACTCGACCTTATCATCTCTGTTGATCTACTAGATCTAACGATCCACGAAAAATTGGTGTTTCTCCCTCTGAGAATTCCAACCATCCGTTCAGGTTCTCAAAGACTCCTGGGAAAATAACTTGGCATCTTTCCTCCTAAGCTTGGTTTTGCTGCAAAATAAAAGGTTCTCAGTGATTATTGCATGCAATCCTTGCATCCTTCACAATAATCTCTAATTATCCAATATCTCCAACTCTGCACACTCCTTGCAACAGAAGTTATTCAACCACTCACTTGGTTCGAAAAGTCTAAGACTTCAACCTGGCTTGCACACACCTTGCATGTCTCTATGTTATATTTCAGTTCTGTTGATATAAGAACAACTCTATCTCTGTTGATCTTTTCTGAGGTAAAACTCAGAATCTTGTCAATGCACTCCTTGCTGACCTTCACTGCACTCCTTGCAGGAATTCTCAAGACGAGAAGAAATTTAAACTTATTCTCTCCCTCTCACAGACTTCATACATTCAACATGAAATCATACACATAATCATTGAAACAAATGCATAACAGATCATATAATAAAACTATAGACATACCATTCAATAGATTCAAATAGTAACCATAAAAACACCATGAAATTCGATCAAAGCATTCTCATATTTATTCAAATGCTTATGTACATGGTTTTCTATAGCAACAACTATCTGCTCAAACAAATTCTACAATATTTGTTCTTCTCTGCTCTCCTATGCTCTCTTTCTATATATATTCTACTCATACAATTGATATAATGACAATACCATACATACAAGGGAGATTTCTTGCGTTTTCCTCCTACAATCTCTAAGATATCTTATCGAATTTAAGACTACAACTACTTTACATTTATTACATTAAATTCCTCCAACCGATAGATAAGAGAAAACGCTCAAGATATGCATTACAATCCCCAAAACATTTAATAAAAATTATGTCCTCCCATCTATTACATTAATCTTTCATCTTTAAATTTCAAAACATCTTCAAAATGTGTGTTGGTGCATATCTAGCTATCCTCCGCTTGCACTTTCTTGCGATGTTCCTGCATCATATTAGGTTGGAGATCATGTATTTTCAAGGGGTTGTGAGATTAGTATTGTACAGTGTAATCAAAATAGATCACAATTTCAGACCAAGAGAAAAAATAAATTATTTGGGGATAGGCCTCCACAAGAATGAAATGGGGGATAATGGATTAATGTATCGAATTCAAATATATTAAACCAATCATATTTAGTAATACTAAGTCATATGATCCACGTGTGAATCGGTGGCCATCCACCTCTTCCACCAAAATCAACATGGTTTGGTGAGAAAAACAAAATAATAATAAATGGAGAAACATCCATGTGCTTAGTTTTGTTTTTTAACCCATGGAATTGACCCATGTAAATTTACCCATGGAATTCGCCCATGGTAATTCACCCATCAAGTTTTTGTATTCCATGGTATTTTCCCATGGTATGTAATTTTCTAATGGAAATTCATGCATGAAATTCACCCATGGTAATTCACCCATGTCATTCACCCATGGTTTTTTGTAGCCCGTGGTATTTGGAAAAAAAAACCACATAAAAATTAATTAAAGAAAAGATATGAAGAAATAAAAATTAAATAACAAAAATACCTATGAGGATCCTGTAAATACTATATATATGGGCCTCCCATTGAAAAGGAGATGATATTATATATTTCATTCATGATGTAGTCTGAAATATTCTTCAATTTAATAAAAATATTACTTATTTCCATATTATTTTCCTTATGTAATTTTTTTCACATTAATCACCTATTTCCCATTTTTTGTCCCTTCTAGGATCTGAATCAATGGTACCAGAGGAGTCTTCTTCTTATCGTTCCTAGTAAATGTCTCTGAGGAGGTCAAGGTATAGTGAGTTAGGTATTGATTTTGTTTCTATTGAGGACAACCACTATCTCTCTCCCAAGAAACTTCCTATGGAGGACTAAAAGAGGGATGACACAGCAGGATATCATATCAATTAGTTGCTCAAGGAATCCCTCATATGACAGAGGGATAAAACGATGGAGAATTTTTCCAAAATCCTACTAGGACTCCTGATAATAGGAAACACATCTTCATGAAATGACCACTTTGTAAGAATCACCCATTTCAAGGTACAAGTTAATTTTTATATCCCCATGTGTGAAGTTCAGATTGATGTGAACACTCTAGAAAAGTGGTTAAACCTACTGGAAGGTATTTATCTATACATAAATTTTTCGATAGAGAAAATATCACCCTTTTTCTCCTTCAGGTTTTCCCCCATGTTAAAAAATGGTGGGAAACTTACTGTGAGCAAAATTTCATATATGATACTGAAATGTTTGAGGCCAAACCCACTTGGAAATTTGTATGGATGTTGTTAAGGAACAATATTAACCTGTTGGAAACTATGATGACAATTACATGAGATGGACCACACTACGTCAAGAGAGGGGCCAAATAGTGTTGGATTTCACAAATACCTTCCATACCTTATGCACCAAGCTAAGTATCAAAGGCTCTGTGCGACATATGGTTCTAAGATATTGTGGGGGTATACACATGTACATCCAAGTAGAAATAGAGTTCGTGGACATCTCATCACTAGGAGCTTCTTATCGATATGCTATCAATATCAAACATAAATTTAGGAAGAAGAACAAGAGATATTTTGGGTCTGCAAATCCACAACAAAAAAACTATGTTAAAGGTGAACCTAACTCATAGAATGACCAACATCAGGAAAACCAATACAATAAGTAGGAAAATAAGGGTAACAAGAAAATGAAGAAGGACACTAGAAAGTGGTGTGAATTCCAAAAAATCCATTGGAACAATACCGATGAATGTTTCTTGAAATAGTGATTGGTGGTCGATCTCAAAGAAAAATAACAGAGGCCCAACTCAGAATATAATTCAAAAAATAATAAAAGGAAACAAATCATTTATGAAAAACAAACAGTTATAATTTTGAGTACAACAATCCAATCAAAAGAACTAGAGGAGCCTTAGGAGGGGTAGCACCTCTTCCATTAATAGATGTGGGTGAAGGGGACCCGACTACATTTCATTGATGATAATGAAATTAAAAAGGAGCATATCTCAACAAAGGTTGTTAATAATTGGATTTTCCAATAAGACCACACCCACAACCATACAAGATCAAGTGGACTCTCTAAGGATACAATATCTTTGTTAGCCAATAGTGTCTCTTGTCCAACGACATCAAGCCCTTCAAGAATGAAGTATTTTATGGGGTTTCCCCACTAGAAACCTATGATGTTCTTTTAGGCCAACCATATATGTGGAAGCCTCATGCTATTTATGAGTCTTGAACCTGTACTATCATTGTTACTCTTGGGTGTCAACTCTATAGGGTACAAGAGGTAGTTTTGATTAGTGTCTCAGGAAAATAGTGTGATAAAGTAATCTATCATACAAAAAAGTTCATCCTCTTCATGATCAGGTCAGAAGGTGAATAGGAGGAAACTATGAAAACTACAACCTCAGTCCAAGCTCTTTCTATCCAACAAAAGTAGCTCAAAAATCTTGTAGAGGATCATAATAATATTGTTTCTTCACCTATGGGGGTGGCTCAAAACTGCCCAACAAAGAAAATATATAACATATCTCATCATATCTCTATTTCACATAAACAATTTCAATAAGGCTTGGGGTTCAAACCATTAGCCCCCTTTGATATATATTATTGCTACATCTTCATGGATAGATTCGTTCCACACTCAGACCAAGGAAAATCACGTAGCTAGATATGTTGATCATATCCATCACCTCGGCCAACAAGTTCATGACATACTTCCACATGTCAGGTACAAGCAGGATAGCTACATCAACAAGGCAAGTGTATCACCAATATTTATATTCAACAAAATTTTCCCAATATCCCAAGGAAACTTTATAAAATGGGGACCATTGCTTCGTAAGAGGGGAGGACTGGTCAAAGTGGAAATCGGTGGCCATACACCTTTTACACAAAATTAACATGGTTTGGTGAGATGAAAGGAATAATAATAAATGGAGAAAAGAGAGAAAGTATAATAGTAAATAAATGGAGAAAAATCCAGGTGCCTAGTTTTGTTTTTTAACTCAGGGAAATTCACCCATCGTAATTCACCCATCGTATTCACCCATTTTTTTTGTGGTCCATGGTATTTTCCCATGGTATGGATTTCATCCATCGAAATTCACTCATGGTATTCACCCATGGGTTTTTTTGTATCCCATGGTATTTGAAAGAAAACAAACATATAACAATAAAATAATTAAAATACATGAAGAAATTACAATTGAATAAAAAAAATACCTATGTTACTATATATACAGGCCTCCAACTATAAAGGATATGATATTATATATTCCATTGATGATGTAGTCCTAAATATTCTTCCATTTAATAAATAGATTATTTTTTGCCATATTATTTTCCTGATGTATATTTTTCTGCATTTACTCTATTTTGTCACATTAATCACTATTTCCCATTTTCATCCCTTTTAAAATATGAATCATCTTATTGGGTGATTGTGTCTTGAATTTCCTAAGGAGTGGTATAAATCCCTAAGTGGTGAGAAGGTGGATTCGTGAGTTTCACTTGTGAAAAAGTAGCCATGCATATATAATATTTCTTTTCCAATGGAAAGTGGACCATTCTTGATATAACTTACCATTATTTCCTTGGTATGTGAGGCTGTGATCTAGGGAGAGCCTTTGAAAACATATGACTTCAATTTTTTTAGGATTATAGGTGAATCATGTGTGATTAATGGGAAAAATTCTCATCGGGTTCCCTTGGGGAATGTTGGATCCTTAGAGGGAGATGTCTCTAGGATAGGTTTTACTTGGTGCGAGGCCTAGAGGGTCCTTGGATATTTGATGAGATAAACTTTGACCAGAAATATGGGACTTCGTATTTGCCTATGATGGAGCCTTGGGAGGGAGGTGGGTGAGCCTAAGGGACTGCAATATAGAGAAGAGGTTACACTTGGTTTGTGTAGGACAAGGGGGACAAGATTGTATTTGTTGGAGTTGCTACTAGAGTTTGGTATCTTGACACAATTTAAATCCAATGCTGACTGTGACACCTTAGTTGGCCTAGAAAGAGTGTATTTTCCCTCATGGAGTCATAGAAAAATCTTGAGGTGATTTGTTGTTGATAGAGATAGAACAAAAATGTCTATGGGTCGGTGGAACGTGTGAGGTCTACAACTAGTTGGTGTTTTTAAAAAATATAAGTGTCATGTTTACATGTTCTTTCTATTGTTGTTTATAATTTGTGTTTATGTGTTTAATTATTGTTGTTAGTTTAATAAATATTCAACATGAATGAAGTTGTATGTTATGTCATGTCATTATGCATGCCATTTCATGTCAATTTTCCATCATATTGTACAATATGCAGGGCATATTTCAGATTGGTATTAAAACCTTGTTTGTGCATAATTAATCAAGGTATTAGAGAATTAATAAGGTAATTTTAAATAAATTCAAAATGTACAATTTATACAGAAATACAATTGTAGTAACATGGATAGAAACATTACATTATGGTATCAAAGATAAAACCCCTTGCATGTTAGTATATGTCATCATTTTCATCAAACATAGCTTTCTTGCAAAGTCTATTATTAACCATTATTAAATACTAATTTGATGTCAAACAATAACTTTTCTCCAATTACTACAAGTCACCCATTATGCTAAGAATGTATGTAGTTATATTCCAATTGATATAAATTCTACTAGTTTTCCCATTAGTATTTTACATTTTTGTTAAATTACAGGATATAAGTTCTAATAGTTTTCCCATTAGTATTTTACATTTTTGTTAAATTACAAGGAATCAACTCATTCACGTGGAATTTGTGTTTAATGAAAATTCAGAAAACGAGTATTTATATAAAAAAAACTACCAAGTTATTTTTTTTTTTAATTTGTCATATTTTTTTTAAATTTATTATAAATTAGTTGTAATATACATTGGTACATTTTAACTTGTTGATTTTTAAGTAATTTTTTTTAATTAAAAGTGTTTGATAGATATCGAATCAATACAATTAATTTAAATAAATACTAATAGAACAATTTATCATAAATTATTTCATGATGTCTTGAGAGGACCTATTGGTTAAGAACATGTGTTTCCTGTTAAGAGGTCACAAGTTCAAATCTAGAGGGGGTTAGGGTATGTATGCCTCTGTAGAATTTCGTAGTCAAATCTCAAATCCCTCCATGGAGGGGGTCTCATACATGAACTTGGTAAGAAAGGTAATAGATTACTTAGATTTATTTAAAATATTATTTATATGACCAAAAACAATTAATAGAAGTGTTCCAAAATCACCATAGTTTTGATGACTAAGGAGGTTAGGAAGGTTTGTATCGTGACAGATATTTTGAAATTGCTATCTAATTATGTGATGTAATTTGGGTATAAGAAGGGTACTCTAGGAGAAGGTGTTTCTCGTCTTCAACACTCTTAGTGTTACAAACATGACACATTCTAGCATCCCATTGTGGCTTGGGAATTGTTCAATGTAATTTTCATATAAGAAGGGCACTCTAGGAGAGATTTTTTTTCATCTTGATCCCTCTTAATGTCAGAAAGATGATGCATTATTGCATCCCATCGTGGTTTGAGAATTGTTCAATGTTTGGTTTCACTATGTAGTGTAAATTTTCACATGCAACTCTTTGTGTCTAATTTCATATCTGAAAATTGCTTCCAATCGATCTAACAATAAAACCCTAGTTGTTATCATTGAACAACTTTACACTGAAATTATTGACTGAAAAATATAAGCAATAGAAACACAAATATTGGAGATGAATCATCAATGCACATGAGACACAATTTTGGTTATGTAATCTTGTTAACATCATAAATCCCGAGGAAAAAACCATGTTGTTTTGTTCATGACAAACCCCTTTAATTTTTCTTTTACAAGAAAAAGGAAAGGACTTCCCTAATAAAATTTCAAACCTATTGCCTAATCCATTAGTACTTGAGCCTAATTCTATTTCATTGCTTACCTTAAGGTAGATATCATTTGGGTATTGATTCATAATTTTTTTTATGAAGGTTCATTATCTTTATTGATATTACAAATGCAAATGTCTTCATCTGTTTTATTTCACCTATAATGTTTCATCGACATTTGTGTGTCAAAATTAGAAAATTATATTCATATCTCTTACATATTCCAAAGTGATTGATGATTTTATGTGGTTGTAGGGTTTGGAGATCTAGTGCATTTCTTGAATTAGTTTGATGTTAGTTATTATACATTTTTCTAAATTACTCAGTCAAAGTCTACATATTGTTTCTAGCATGTGGTCCCTAACATCTTCATCTTTAAACTCTCATATATTGAACAACTCTTAACTTAAGTCGTAAGGTTGGTAATCCTTTCTATGTGCTAGATATTAGGTACATGCAACCATCATATTAGATATTTAATTCAGATCATAGATAACCCCTTTCGAGAATCTTCTCCTCTTCATTCTCTTTGTTTTCAATGAGTATTCATGAGTTTGCATAAAGGAAAGGAAATATAATGTTTCTTATCTATTGGAAAATGTCATCTTAATCACATAATTGATTTCTTCTCTTTCTGTGGTTGTAGAAACATTTTAGCACAATATCCATTCTTCAAAATTGCTCCAACTTTGAGATGCATGTGAGGGAATCCATTGATCTCCTTCCCTTTTGGCATTCCCTTTCTTTGAAAACTGAGGCCCAAGGCCTATTTATTTTCCCCATTCTTTTCTTATATTCGTTTCCTAAAAAAACCTCATGGTTTTATTTTTCTCAACAAGATCTTTCTAACGACTATGACCATACTTAAATACAAGTCTCCTGTCAAAAGTTAATACCTACCAAATTTTCCTAGCCCAAAAATCACCTTTCCTTCCCACTGTCACATGGCATCTACATGGTTCACTTTCTCTCGTTTCATCTGATGTGGTGCTGGTGTTGATGTGTCGCCAACCATCTATCCTCATCATCATTAAGATTTATCCCATATCTTCTATTCTTTTTCGGACCACTTCTCCTCACAACGACATAATAGACTTATCATTGTAGGAACTCAACCGCTCCCGAGTACTTGTATGCTTTAATCCCATTCCCCGATGATGATTCCACATAACCTCTTTCGTCATTAGAGCACCATTCACCCTTGTATTTCAAATTCTCTCTCTCCATTCCCCAAAAAACCCAAATCCAATATCTCTTAGACATCAATGATCAATGGCCCTGATCCCATTGGTGTCAGAAAGTTGGTCGACAATTAATGCCCCCTTGCTTGCTGTAACATCCAATTCTAGTGAGCACATTTTATGAGGAATTATTCTTTGAGGACACTTGCGACCAAGTGATCGGGTTATGATACATTATGATTATGATTTTTTGATGAGTTATGTTATGATGGCATTGTGATTATATGTTAATTTCTAAATCTATATATGTATCGACATGTATTATTGATGAGTTTCCTTGAGTGTGTAGGATACATGACATGCTGATGGTGTTGATGGAATCAACAAACTTCCTTCGATTCTGTATTGAGTAAAGGAGTGGATTTGGAATTGGTTTTAGTATTTGATTTACACTCATGTGACTATTATGATGATTTCATTATTTATGTTATATAAATGGGCTATTGACAACTTTCTTGTTAGTGATTGCAGGCTTCGAGACACTTCCTAATATGAATCACATAAGGAGTAAAGGGATCATGAAAAGAAACCAGAAATTTGAGGGATAGGTGTGGCAGCATCCGTGTCACATCATACTAGCACTCCCTCTGTGACGTGAATTCTATGTTAATGATTACCTAGTTCAAGAGGTCCATGGTGTTGTGACGGTAGACTGAGACAATCACTCATGACGAAATCTAAAGGGTGTGCGATAAGGAGGAATCCATATTCGTTAGAAGCCCTTAGTCTCTCACAAGATCAACCAAGTGGATTGTTGACTCTGTAGTACCCAGAATTGAAAAGACACTTATATTACTACCAATTTACTTCATTTCTGTACCAATTTACTTAATTTCTGTAAGCTTTTAAGAAGTAAAATTTTTCATAATTTGCAAAGCTATGTGCATACTTGCGTAAATAAAATTTGGCAATAAATATAAAATTTAAGTAAACAATTCACAATTTTGATTTTAAATACCCGTCTCTGATGCTACTATCTGCAGCAGCTTGAACCTTCGCTTGAACCTTCGCTTGAACACCCCAAAACCGGCCACCCTACCGACCAGTACGCCTGGCCCTAGGACATCTACGGACGTCCTAGCCCTCCGAGCCCAAAACCCCTC
>ML798938.1:105226-171770 GCA_009831015.1 Picea engelmannii | reverse complement strand
ATAGGGTCCAAGTTATTGTTAAAAATGGGCTATGAAGGTAGAGGTTTAGGCAAGCATGCACAAGGCATTGTTGAGCCTATTGTTGTTGAAGAAAGACCCAAGTATTGTGGTCTTGGATATGAACGAAGAGATGGAGCAAATTCCAAAGTTGAGGAGACAAGGGAAAAAGTTCCAAGCACAAATTTTGTTTCAAGTGCACCTCCTCAAGAAGGCTATAAAGGTGAAAGTTCAAGAACTTTTGTTTCAAGTTCAATCCCTCCAGCATGCAAGGCTTGTGTTCAAGATGAATGCAAATGTGTGAAACAAAAGAGTTGTGACAGCGATGAGGACAAGAACACTATTGTTGGTTTTCAAAGGAGAGCTTGTAACTCTTCAAATTCACCTCCTCAAAGAGGCGATAAAGGTGAATGTTCAAGGTATAATTCTGCTTATCATTCAGTTGCTTTTGATTATGTTAAGCATGATAAATTTGTATGTAAAAATGGAAGAAAAATTACATGTACATATTGTGGTTTATATAACCATCATATTTCAAAATGTTGGAAAAGATCGGCCACTTTCAGGAAACTTTATTAGCAAAGACAACGTGAAAAGAGGATGCAAAAGATTTGCACTCATTGTCAGAAGAGGGGTCATCTCATTGACCAATGTTGGACATTGCATCCAACCACTCATCCACAGCACAAGAAGCAGATGGATAAAGAGATTGGCAAGAATGGAAGAGGAGATTCCATCATCGATGTCAGTGAAGATGATTCACAAGAGGACGATTTTCAGCAGAAAAAGTCACCGTTGAGTTGGCTTGGTAAGAAATGGTTGGATTTCTTGAGCAAGTAAGGCTTGCATTTTTCTGTTGTGAATGCATATTTCCATCTTATGTATGCATTTATGTTGAGAGTATGACAAGTTGCAGCAGTTTATCATAACTTGTATGATGCAAGTTTGCATGTGAATGCAATTCGTTTGAAGGCAATTTTGTTGTTGCACAACTTCGCCATGAGGATGTAAAAGATGGGTATGATGTTCACTTGTTACAGCTATATATCTTTTTCATATTCAGCTCTTATGTACCCACATGTTTCGGGTTTATGTACTTATGTTTGCACTGGAAGGAGAGTTGAAGAGTCATGCACATGCATTTGTTTTTGTGTATGTGTAAGCAGTGAACCTGGTGATAGTTCATCATGAATGATTCATGATTATAACATGATTGTGTATCATGAATGTCGACTTGTCAGTTTGGGAAGGTTGATATGTTTCAAATGAGTTTCGACTTGTGTCAAGGTTGTCTTGACGACTATGTTGTGTCGATCATGTTTTTCGACTTATGTTTAGTCGATGGTGTTTGATGGCTTGTAAGTTGATTTTGAGTACACCAAGATGTAGGAAAACACCATGTGCTTTGATGAAGCACAAGATGCGACAATTTGTTTGAAGATCAAAAAGACTTTGTTGGCATCATTTTCAGTCTTGTATAAGTTTGTTTTCAAGATTGATGGTTTTCTTGGCTTGTGACAAGATGTCGCAGGAAATTTTTTGCAGCCATTGGACAGCGGATTGTGTTGACGCCAAAGAGTTCACAAGAGGGACTTGATTCTCAGTGGGAAGGTTGGCAGTCTTCCAAGCACAAAGAGAATAGTGAGTCAACAGCAGCCAGAGAACAGTGGTTGAAGGACATAGTCAGTTGCAATGCAAGGCATGTCAAAGTATCCAGGTGATTGTCAAAAAGACTTTTCAAGTAGAATCAATTGATAGAACTTGAAAGCAGAAGAGTATTGAATCTTAGATAGATAATCATAAGCTTTTGTGGGTCCAAAATCCTTTCAGTGGGAAGGCGTGATCAAAATCTGGACCAGGGGTCAAAATTTAGCTCAAAAATCAAAGTTCTTGGAATTGCCTCAAAACGAACGGGTGCGTAACCCTCGTCATCACGAACCCAACACAACTTGTTTGGGTTCAAAGGGACGTCGGATGAGAGAGATATCGCGATCTGTTCGAATCGCCAAACAAGTAAAAAAAATTGTGTTGACTGTACAGTCCGTACATGCTGACATGGCAGAGGTCATACGCTGACATGGCAGAGGCCGTACGTTCGTACGTTGAAGTGGCATATAATGATGTGGCAGTTTCGGATTGGTAGTTGAAGGCAAATGACATTCTGACATGTGGCATCAATTTGGCAAGTGTTTTGGTGCCACGTGGCCCAGTCATGGGCTGCCACGTGGCACCCCGTTATTGGCAATGGTTGTTAGTTCAAAAATTTATGGAGTCCGCGGGGATCGAACCCCGGACCTCCCCACCGATCAAGTCTTTGCAAAGTCCGCCCTGCCAACATGCCACGATTTGTTCCTTATTATATGAATGGGTTTATATTTATTTGAATTGTTTAATGTTTAATATGGCGGGGGGTCGAGCTGGGGCTTAGCCCCAACTTGCGGTCGTATGTATTACCACATGACCCATTATATATATACGGATTGCACATGGTTCCAATGATTTAAACCATGGTTGTATTGTTTCATATGACTGGTGGTTACACGGTTGTGCGCGGGGTTGGATTTTTCAATGGTTACAACACCACAGCCCCCGATTTATTACCCTTGTCCATACGGCCAAGATCCCATGTATTCGTGCGGGAGTTTAAACGGGTTTTTAACCATGTGCCCTCCATTTTTATTCAAATGGATAGTTCCACGCGTTGACACTTGGCGCGTCCTTACTTGACCGTTGCAGAGGTGCTTATTTTTGCGCTAGCGCGAGGTCACATGGTGACCACATGCCCACGGTCTTAGTGGTTAGGGGTTGGGCGCGCCCTAACCATCCTACAGTTTGAATAGTTTTGTGGTTATGCGCGGGTGCTAGGTTTTAGCACGAATTTGGAGCGTGTTCTTGGTTAGAATGCCCAGAAGTGCGTTTTGGCGAACCAGAGACAGCAAGCTTGAAGGAAGAGAATGGCAAAAGACCTATCTTCTTCATTTTTTTGGCCGAATGAGGTGCCGTAAAAGCCCAGCTAGGGGTTTTTGGACGTTCTGAATCCATTGGCACTATTTTCGCAGCCATTTGAAGACTTCTTTTGCAGGTTTTCAACCATTGAAGTTTCAAGAAGCTCCAGGGAGCTTGAAGCACTCATTGTTTGAGGTCTTGCTCAGATGAGCCTATGTTTGTTTTCTGTGATTGAATAATCATTTTTGGCTAATTATTATGCTCTGAACACTTTGGGATAGGTTTTAGTTCCATTTGAGGACTTTTTCAGGTGTTTTTTCCAAAGAGAAGCTCAGGGAAGCTTAAGGCCACATGTAGAAGAGGTCATGTCCGGATGAGCCATGATCCGTTTTCAGAGTTCTATTAGTCATTTTTGAGGTTTTTATGTATCCTGATCCCAATGGTACAGTCAGAATTTCCATTGGAGTTGAGCAGAAGCTTGTAAAATAATCTTTGACAAATTAATTCCAGAGAGCCAAGTCCATTGATGGAGGCTCAAGGAGATGTAGCCCAGAGAGGGGTGAACTCCTTTATCATCTTGTTATTGTTGTGATTTTGATGGTTTATTTGCTGCAAGTTATGTTGTTGTGTATTTATTTAAAGTACATATTTAACCATTTAAAAGAATATTTCCTCACACATGAACATTTAAAAGAAGAAGCATAAACGTGGCACATAATTTATCTTGTATATTTTAACACATGGAGCAAGGTCCTGTAAAGTTTATTTAATGAAGTAGAGGGTGCTTGCATAGCATAACAAGTCAGCCTGCTATTTTTAGATCAGTTGTGGTGCATGTAATCTTAGAGAAAGGCTTCCACTTTTCTCATGGGTATTAATATGAAATCGCTACTTGCCTATTCCAAATGAGTCACTAGGGTAGAAATGTCATATGAAAGGCTAGGAACTTCTATATTTTCTTGGTGTAATGATGATCCTAAATGAATCCAAATTGAAGAATGGATAAGACTCAGTACTTGCAAAAGAAATTGACAATCAATCAACATTATGAAATCCATGTGCTACAATGCAACCTAACGTGGAATAAGCTAATAAGAAAGTAAGAGAAAAACTAAAGAAGAATAATTAAAATAATAAGGAAACAGATAGGAGAGAAGGCTAAGGAACAGGTAGTGAAGAGTCATGGTTGTTGGCCTTCCCTTAGCCCCTAGCTCTCCCTATTTCTTCACTATTGCTCATTTCCAAGGGGATTTTTTGGCCAAGAAGGAGGAGAGCATTGTAAAAGATTAGCAAACTTGTAGAAAGAAAAATATTGAGCTCCATTCGATTATTTTTCCCAACTTGGGTTCTAGGGTAAAAAACATGTCTAGTTGAGTTATTTTATTACTGTGTGTTGTGGTTAAATTCACCATTATATTTCATTATAGCTTGTTGGTTACATTTTTAAATGACTTCTTTGTATCTTAGTGAGGGGATGTAGAGTGATTGGTTGCATCTTGTTTTATTACAGTGTGTGAGAGTACCTAGGTTGTCTAACCTAGCCACGACCTTGCACATGCCTCTGGGCATCCATGAAATTACTAGGAGCATTCTCTCACTATCAAATGGCCACAACTCATATTGTAAAATGTTATCCTTGTCTGAAGTGTTCACCATAGGTCAAGGAAATCCCACACATTGTTATTTGTTGCTTAACCTTGTCCATAGGGTAAGAAGAGCCCCACATTGTTAGTGATGGTTGTGATTTCCAACTGTCTCCTGACCTACACCATTGAGTGACCTAGAAAAGGGGTATCCATGACCCTCCTTCCAGAGTCGTTGGTGATCACTTACTAAATGGAGTTTTTTCGCTTTCTTTGAGACTCTCTCTCTTCCTATGGGTATGTGTAACCATCCCTTTGTTTACTCACATTCTTTTGTTGTCCAAACTCATTGTAGAAACTCTAGAATGAGGAAATCATACCCATTATTTCTCTTTGCTATCCAAACACATTCTGAAACCCTCACATGAAGAGAGTGCATCAACAGATTCACTTGTTTCTACCCAAATACAAAGCGAAACCCACAGCATGAGGAGAGTGCACCCACAGATTATCTCATTGTTTTCCAGACACATCAATGAAACCTTAGCATGAGGAGAACGTACCCATGAATCTATTTTTGTTGGTCAAACATGGCGTGTGTACTCTAGATCAAGGAGAGCTCCCATGCTTTGTCCTTTGTTCCCACGATCTCTCTTCTTCATGCATTTACCACATAATCCCTTCATTTTTTAGTTATCATGTTTGATAACTCACCTTGGTGACCAAAGGGGCCATAGTTCATTTACTTATGGATACAAATCCTAAAAAAAATTCCTCATTCACTCACTAGACATGGAATTGAGCGCCCACCTTCGTCATTGGAACATTCCCTCTCTTTCCCACATGTCTCACAGCCATTTTGGGATGTTAAACCCTATCAAGAAATATCCACTATCAACCTGAGAGATTCCATTGATTATGTGTTAGTCATTAGTTTGGGTTTGGCATCAGATAAGTTACAAAAACATATGTGCTAATTGACATTTGTAAGCCAAGCTCATCATCGAAAATTGTTGCAACAAGAAAAACATCTTTCATTTACTTTTTTTTGTTGCCCACCCTCATAAGCTTCGAGATCCACATAACACTCCTAGGAAATTTTTTGGACTATGCGATGATTTGATTGTGCCAACCACCGCATCTATGGAGAGGAGCTTGGGATGAGGCCATATGATAGATCACTTTATGCGTTGGATATCTTGAAAGTTATGTTGTGATGGATTGTCAGAGTTCAAAGGTGATAGCACCTTGAACTCACCCATTCTAATGAGCACGATGCATCGTGTCATGGGAATATAAAAAAAAGAGACAATACCAATTCGAATGTGTGTGTCTAGAGTAGTGTGTAAACCACCCAGATTGCCAGAGTGTATTGGGTGAAATATGCAATTGGTTCTTGGAACGACTGTCCAAGAACCAAACCAAGGTTTATGATTCCATTGTCGCATAATTGAAGAATGGTTATAAGACTGGTCTAGGAAGATTGAAGTGCAAAGATCTTTGTGCAGGGCAAAAGACTGAGCCTCCAGGAGACATAGAACCATATGCAAATCTTAGAGACATAATTGAGATAGAGTTTAGAAATCTAATTCCGCATAGCTATCCATGTTGGTAAAGCGAGTGAGTTGTAAGCCCCTCGATTACAAATCAAATGAAGGTAAATCCTAGGTCATTATTATTTGAACAAGGTAGATGACTAAGCTAAAATGAGCATCTCAAGGTCTATCATCGAAAGAAATGCCAACACTACAAGAGGAACTCATATGATAACCTAAACTAAAAATAGGGATAAAGGCTAGTTAAGATATCTAAACATGTATTGACCAATGTTTTTTCCTCAATATTTTTCATGAAGACTCATGAAAGAAACAAGCCCCTAAGGCAACAAAAATAGGGCATGGGCTTCTAAAATAATAAATGGGCACCATGTGCACATATGGGTGCATAGTGGGGACAACAATATCTTGTAGGAACAATACTATATTAGTGCCAAATCTTGGTCTACCTGTCCTGACCCTTCTCCATGCTCTTGGTATTCTTATTCCTATCATCAAAAACTCTATAGATATATCTTTCTTTTGGTGTGGTTTCTTCCTTGAAGACTTGTTGTCGTGTCCTAGGGTGTCTTCATTAGTTTTGTCTTCTCTCACAGTGTGGATGATTCAACTCTCTATGTCAAGGGATGTCCCAACACAACTAGGGTAAGAGAGGTAACACCTTTATGAGGGAACTTTGGATCATTATACAACACTTTATATTTTTCATTATTTTATATTGTATTTCTAGCATGTTTTATTGCATTGTATTGGAGATCAGGATCAAGTCTCACTTATTATGAGGTGTAGTGTCTATGCAGGTATGTTTGATTTGAGTAGCACTCTCTTGGAGGCATGTAGCATATCTCATCTTCGTCACATGCAAATTTAACACCTACATCATCATTTTATCGAGTGAGTTCATTTTCATCTCACTTTCATATTCAACACTTAGGTTAATTAGCTCACCAAAGGATACGAATAAATTAACCCTGGTTAGTTTTCTTTCCTTTATCAATTTGGTGTTACTTACTATTTAATGTTGAACCCATAATTGAATTACCCTTATTAATCTACAACCCTAGGCCACATAATCATCCTTAAAATCTAAATAACCTAGTGACCTTATCTCCTTGTCTTTTCCTCCTTTCTTCCTCTATCCTAGGGTTTATCAAATTTTCACTAAAATTGAGTGGTGACTCCACTCTCTCCTTCCTCGTTGTCGTAGCTTGGTGCCTCACTCTAGCCATCACATTACAGGGAAGAGATCCTATACTTAAAATTTGACAAGATCATTAACTTTAAAGGGGAAGATTTATTCCTACCCAAATCTCTCACTACTACAATATGCGGATGTAGCATCATCTCCCGATGTATCTTTTGGGGAAAAAATGCAAGTGTGCACAAAAAAAAATGTGATGCTAAAGGGGGAATCACTATTTGCATTCAGTCTATGTTAATCCTACATCGTTTTTTTCGACATGTGATTTACAAGGAATTATCATAGAAATTAAAAATATGACACAAAGTTTGTATGTGTCACATTTGCATCATACTACGTCGAATACTATTTCAAAAAAACACTAACATATTCGCTTGTGTGCCAAGTTCACATCGTATGCATGTTAGTTGTGTCATATTAGGATCGTGTTGCATCAACATGAGTGTCAAAATTTCATATGGGGCATCAATTTTGCATTGTATTAGAATATTAATAGCATAAAAAAATGGAACTTTTTAGTCATTTTGTGTCATATTTGCATCTTATTAGCATTGTTTTACAACACTATTGAGTTGTATTATGATCATGTATGTGTCATTCTTATTCCTTTTTTGTGTCATATTAGAGTCATATTACATCATTCACACACCATGTTAATGTTAGGTTTATGCCATTATTCTTTCTTTTGCACGGTTATGTTATCATCTTTTTAGCATCGAAGTAAATATGTTTGTGTCAAAAAAATATCAAAATTGCGTCATTTTAACATCCAAGTTGTGACATAATTGTTATTAATGGTTTAATAATTTTTATTAATTTAATTATTATTGATTATTTAATGGTTTTATTAATTTAATTATTATTAATAATTAATTTAATTTTTGATAGTTATTATTAATTATTATTTTTATAATATTCACGCATTGATGATATTAATGATTATTATAAGTCTATTTTGGAGTGTAATAATCATGAGAGTAAAAATAATTTATATCTAAACACAAAATCATATAACAACATAATATGAAAATTTCTCTACACATATATTGTAAGGAAATGAAATGAACTTGACATAAGAAGTTGATTGAACTACCTATAAATAAGTGGTATACTACCACCCAAGGGAAATGTCAACTTTGTGTATAACATAGCACGAAAAAAATTTGACACGTATAAGAAAATGAAATGGATTTGACTTCAAAATTTGATTGAATAGATTTGATTGAACTATTGTCAATGCCCCCCTCATCCTCACTCTGTTAAAATATAATAATTGAGCATGATTTTGGTAAAATATAAAAAAATTATCTACTAAAGATGTAATAAATAAACGCAAATGGGGTGTTAGAGGCCAACGCCATGACACCCCCCACATGTATGGAAACATATGACATGTAGTATATTGTACAAGACATCACTATGAAGGAGGTGGATGCATAGGATTTGGGTTCACTTGGTTATTCCTACTCGTCCCAATGGCGTATTGTATATTGAAACCCGTTTTTGATGATGATTGTGAAGATTATGGAAGGTAGTTGTTTAGATGTATTTCAATCAAGGCCCAAGAGAAAAGAACAAAGGAATATGGTTGTAATAGGAGGGCACTCTATTTAGCAAGGCACAAGCTATGTTAGCATTCTTGGTCATGGCTTATCAATCTTGAAATTCTTGGTTAGTATTCTTCCCCTCTAGACATCACTCCTTTGTTTAATTATAGTATGCTCATGTATTATAGTTCTCCCTCAACCTAGAATCCTTGGAAGGGTGGATTGGGTTTGATTTAAGTGATGGTCGCTTAGGTGGAAAAATTTCCCTCTCTTGAGGAAGTTTGTGCCCCTCTATCTAAAGTGGTTTCACTGCTACCCCCATCCCCCCATATTATGATAGCAATAATTAGTATCTATATTTGTGTCTCAACCTCCCCACAATTTTTTCCTTGAATCCTACTTTGGTGCCTGAATATAGAAAATAGTTAGAAGGGGTTAGGACCAAGAATCTGGTAAAAAAATTCCCTCCAAAAAGTTAAACAAGTACACATAACTTTTCCTGCTAGAGAGATCCCCATTACATTTCCAGGGCTAATGCCAGTACATGAACCGACTATTTCCATTCTAGATTCCCCGCTTAGGTTAAAGAAAAAATATCCCAAATGAAGACTTCAATTAGGTAGAAGAGAAAAAAGATGTTTGATGAACAAATTCATGCATAAATTATAATTTGAGGGTTGGATTCAAGACCCTAGCTTCTCCCGAACCGGGGATACCAAGATATTTAGGCTAACATAAATGTATTGGATGAAGAAGGATTTCATTGCACAAGTAGTGGAGGAAAAGTACCTCTAGCAATTGGCAATCCTACACAAACTAGATTTGATGGACAATAAGTTTGAGGCAGTGTTTAAAGCTATCTTTGGTGTTGATATTGTGGTCTCGTAACCCCAAGGGAGAAGGGACTAGATGATGGATAAGAGAAAGAGGGAAAGGAAGAGGGAGGTAGAAAGAGAGGGAGAGGGAGAGGAATGGAAGGGATCACCCTAAACCTAATTTGATTTATTTTTTTATGTCTAAATATCATCTCCAAAACCCAAATCTAAAATCCCATCTCCCATATCCAAAACAGAACTCCCATTTTGTTTTAAATCTACAAATTTGAAAAAAGGGGCGATGGGGAAAATGAAAAAATGCTTACCTCTTAGATGATGATTCCCCACAAATATTATCAACCTACTATTGTTGAGTGTCCCCATAAATCCCTTTAAGCTCCAAGAAGATATGCCCCAAAGCCTCATGTGAAAATGAAATCAGAGGGACCCTATTTTTTCACTTAATATTAAAAATGCATAGGCAAAGCGATGTAAAAATTTATTTTATGATATGTTTTTCATTTTCATTTTTTTGTGTTGTTCATGTGTTGATTGACATGATGCAAGTATGGAGGTTTGTTGTATACACATTGATCCTACATCACATTAGCATCATTTTTTTCAACAGTAAGAGAAGACCAAAATTGTTACAACATCACAATAGTCTATGCCAATACAAATTCGAGCAACATCATAGCATATGTAGCCTAGTGGAAAAGTGCACAGATGGGCAGTGGAGGTTCTAGTTTATGCTAATAGGTCGATGGGAATTGAAGTGGGGGGTGATGTACCTACATGTGGAAATATAAGAAATGGATAGAAGTTGCATGCAATATGGAGGACATAGATTTGGTGTATGAGAATGGAAATGGATTTTGTATGTGGTTTTCATGGGTTATGACCATAGGGGCTCAAAATGATGGTTTGCTAGTGGGCCCTGCAAGCGGCTTGATTTTGTGAAGGTTTTCATTCATTCATACTATGTCAAAATAAGGAAAATAGAGTATCATAAGAAAGATATAGATTATTAATTCAACAATGTCCAATCAAAAATACGATTTGAGCCTACCAACTAATGATCAAAATTCTTATAAACTCCACTATGCAAGCTACCTAAACCACACCCTTGAAACTAGTTTGGATACTTATGATAGTTGTAAGTAAGTCATTCAACATCTTATCCAATATTAGAATGGATAAAATGATATGTCATTGGAAAGGTTAGCCTGTAAGATATAGCCTAGAAGGTATAATTTTCTATTATGGTGCCCATCATAAACACTTTTTAAACTTGCCACCAAATTTTTACCTTGAAGCTAGTGTTGATCTTATGAAAGTTTGTTCTCAAAAGTTGGGGCTCGAAACTAGGTGTATGATATATGATTATAAGGCTCCCCTTACATTGTCACCAAGTCATATTTTCTTTTCGGGTTTGATTCAAAGTAAAATCTAGTCAGTGAAATCACAATTGTGTGATTTGACCCTCCAAGAGACACTCAATTTGTTCCCTTCATAGAATGGGCATACAAATTCGAAATTTGGAAAATGAGGGCCTTATTGAAAATATTATTTTGATCACTACAAGGCATAACCATTGTATTTTTTTAAAATTCAACATAATTCCTTTCATATTTTGTGCAAGACCCAACTCACGTGGAACCCATGTAGTGACCAATGAAAGGGATCATTGTTGAATTTTTTGCAAAATGAGATTAATTTTGATGAAATCTGACCTAATCAATTTAGACATGTATTTGGTTGATATAGGAAGGTTCTGGAACTCAAAAATAAGCTAGGGATGACTTGCCCAAAGGCCAAAATATCAGAATCCCAAAACAAGCCAAACCCTGCCAAATTGAATATGATTGTGTGTCATTAAGATCTTGTTAGGCTCTCTAGCCTTAGTGGTTGTCATGAACATTTTTTTACGTTAATAATGGGCTAATGAATACTATCAATTTAAAAATTAATTATCCCTACTAACCCAAACTCAATTATTGAGGCTTCACCAATAAGAATCCTAAGACATTGTAACCTCGCTCCTTAAGGACATCCTTCCTCCTTAATATCACTTCCTCCTTAAGTACATCATTCCTCCTTAATATCACTTCCTCCTTAAGGACATCCCTTACCCACCAATCAATATTTTGAGAATGTTTGAAAAATCCTTGTAGTTGTTATTGGAGAGTTGAAGTTGTCAACTTAGAGAAGATGAACATGTCAACCTCTTCTATTCATACTTAAGGCTAATACATTACTAGAATAAATAATCATTGTTTATTATTAATATTGACAAAGTATCTCTACAATTTTATAAAATATTGTGTAATATATTGTTGATATGAATTGATAATGTTACAATGAGCCCTATGATGGTGTACTTATATGAATTGGCTAGTCATGAGGTGAATGGTTGTGATCCCTTTGACCTTTCATTAATCTAATGATTTGTCTTTTTTGTTATTAGTTTTAGTATTTTTATGTTTATTACATTGCCACCCCTTAAAGAATACTGTGTCCCCAAAGCATAATAAATAAGATTCTCTCTAGTTGAGCACGCTTTCTTGGTGGCATCATTTTTTCTTTGTTTGGTTCTAGGGGTTTGGCTTGGTTCTTGATTTAAACATTGGGAAGGTTGTAATGTATGCATCATATTTTGATGTCTTTTGACCTAGTTGTCTAATATGAAACCTTGATGCTACTTGGTAGCATACTTCACTTGCTTTTATTGTATGTTCCTCTGTGTTTCTTGCCACTTTTTCATTATGTGTAATTCACTTTTCTTGTAACAAGAAATTATAATCCAACATTATTTATAATGTTGTCCTTGATGGTGAAATTCCATGAACTATGCACGAAGGGGTTGGATCCAATGGTGAAAAGCGAGGAGTTTTTCACAGTTGGGAAAGGTTCAATTCCTGTGAGGGCCTAACCTGGAGCCATGGGGGAACCTTGAGGTAGTGTTTGAACATGTGGTTACACCTAGAGATATTATATTAAATAATATTGTGACCCATGCACACATAAGTGGATCAAATCCCACCACCATGTCCTCCAAATTAAAAATCCACCGGGGTTTAGAACAGTCGGTGATGGAGTGTATTGTTAAGGCACTCTATTATGTGAAGTCACTAGTTCGAAACCCTCAACTAGCCTTGTGTGTTGCGTGAGGGACCACGTTGGCATGCCTGGAGGTTATAGTGGTAGAAATTGGATAACATGACCATGTGTCATGCAAATATGTGATTGACTAGTTGTTGATTCCGCCAGTTGTTACGAAATAATTCCCCTAAGAACAGGTGAATTTTCCCTTGGAGTACATACCCCTCTACCAAGACATAAAATTACCTTTGGACAGGACACTACCTTTCCTATAGATTAATTATGCCCATCGAAAAAGAGAGAAGGAGGGATAGTATGATGTACCTCACTTTCGAAGTTTGTCCATGCTGCTTCAATCTGCGAGTTCCAATCAATACCTGCAATGGATGACAAGGGACAAACAACTATCTCCTACTCTAATCGATTAGATAGAATTGATCTATCTATGAAAGATTAAAACAAGCATAGACAAATACATGTAAACACATACTAGAAGGAAATATACCAAGTATATTGATGAGAACTTATAAATAGATACTTAATATCTTCAGATGATGTTTTAACAACCTCTCCAAGTCCTCCTCATCCAACCCCTTGTTCAAAAGATCCACGATCAGAATAACAATGCTTTGCTGATAATTTTCCTCCCTTTTTCACCATGAGAATGCCTCCATTTATAGGCTTTGAGAGGCACAACTACCTTGGTTATAATTGGGATTAGTTGAGGATATGACTCCATCATTTGTGATATCTCCCTTAGATGCATCCCGAGGATTAGATTCGATCCAAACCAACTTGATCCATCCATAGTTGTCTTTAGAGAAAAGGGGGATTTCTTCCCAGATTTTCTCAACCAATTTGGTGCTCCCTTACAATGGGAAATAGAGTTCTACAACGCTTCCTTCTAGATAGACAAATAGCGCTAACGCTCCATGTATATGAATAGGGGAGTGTCGATCTTCCAAAAGTTACCAAGATGACCAATTCTCATAGAAAAACACTTTGTTTCGACTGTCAAATGATGGGGCTTCTTCTTCTAAAATGTTTTAGGGGTTATATCAAGTGTTTTCATGGTGTCGTTCGCGATGTAGAACATGTGACAAAAGTGTGACACTTACGAAAATGAGAATGTGACATTATCGAAGTGAGGAATTTTGATGTGCAACAGATTTCCCCCTGTTATCACTCCAGAAAACTCTCTTAGGTTGTATCTTAGAGATGCCTGGTAACTTAACTAATCTTGCAATGGTTCACTCAATGGTGGGTAATGATTGGATCAAGATGAATATCTAACTCATTGTATTGTATCCTCAAGATAGTCTAGTTATATTCAAACAGTACAAGGCCTTCAAGAGCTATTATCAGATAGGTTTGTGAATCAAATGGATAAGAAACCAATCAATTGACCAAAACATACATAAAACAATATATATGATGGGTCAAGAAACTAGAAGTGAATGCTTATGATTCTTGCTTAATAATCAAAGGTAATATGACAGTTACCATAGGACATTAAACAGAGACAGAAATAATTTCAACTCATAAGCATAGAACAAAAATGAAAAGAGGGTCTGACAATAACAATGAAAGAAGCTTGCAGGTTGAATATATTAAAGAAAGTGTCTTAATCACAATAGCAGTATAGTTTAGAACTCAAAGTCGAACCCTTAGTCTATAAAATTGATAGGCTTTATAGCCTTTACAATCAGTTTCAGATCCTCAAAAGATGGATCTGATAACCTCTTCTCCTATCTCAAATTTGAAATTGTGAGGTGGCTGGAAAAGACAGAAAATTCTGGAAATATGTTGCTCAAATATTTACCCATATCTCTCTAACCAAAACCAGTGTGTACAAAATGGAAGAGGCTTTTGTAGATTGTTTTGTTTTGAGAAAAAACCTCTCTTGGTTCCTTCAGATTCGTTTTCATTTGCCCGGGATATGCATTTCAAAAACATGTGTCAAACAGGGAAATTCTGAGATCCAAAAATTGGGGCTTAGAGATGAATTTGATTCTCCCAATGTATGACACCTGTAGGAAAAATGAGAGAGGTTATTGTTCTTTGACGTGTTATAAACAAAAAATTTCACCTGTTTCTCAAAATTATTCTTCAGTCGCTCAGAATCATCATTTGAAAATGATGACTCGGCACAGTAAAAACCGACTTTTCTGCACTTTCGGTGGCTAAAATAGCCCCGACTTTCATGTTTAAGTTGTCGAAAGCTAGGTATTTCGATGGCTTAGAATCCCTTTTGGGAAGGCGTTTAGCCACAGAAACCTGAGTTTTGTCTTTTTTGAAATAAATATCAAATCCAATGTTTTTCAAACTTTATTACAAACCTAAGGCTCTCAAAAATGAACCTTAAAAAAATTAGAAATGTATTTTTCAATGACTTCCTATCACATAAAATAAACAAATTTGATTGTGTTATTTGAGGAGATAACATATGGCTCCTTTTGGGGATGAAATCCTCCCTGTGAGGTTTCAAGAACCTCAGCTCCAATGCCTTTCTTGTTGGGTTATGGAGTCATTTGGCCTATGCAACTAATCTCCTGCAAACCTGTAACTCACATGTAGCCTTTACCATTGGGCTATGGAACCATTTGGACTTTAGAACTAATCCACTGCAAACCTATAGCCTGCATGTATCCCGCCTATAGCCTTTACAAAAGATATCTAGATCCTGGAAAACTGGATGAAATTTACTTAAAATGGAAAGTCAAAAACAGTTCCAAGAGAATAGGAAAAGATCATATTTACTAGGTCAACTCCTTATCTTAATTATCTTCATGTCCTTCAAAATCTTTGACAGCTGCAATAGATCCTTAGAGACTGATAGAGAATTCGAAATTGCCACCTTTTCCCAAAAGACGTTTTTTTTCCAAAATTAGGTAGCAAATTCAATCTTCTCCTCTTGTTGGCACCCTTTAAAACTGGAACAGAAACCCAATAATGATGCCATTACTTATTATATATCATTAGAAATCATCCTCATGGCATTTGGATCAAGGGAACTCAGATCTGTGCAAAAATAGTAGCTTTATGCCCTGTTCTATGCTTTCGGTGGCTAGGAGAGCCAAAATTCTAACATGTAAGCTATCGAAAGCTCTGCTTTTAGTGGCTAAGGACAGTTGAAAATGTCCATCTAAGCCACCGAAAGATCTGTCTTGAAAACAGCTTTAAAAATTGCAAAAATGTGTTTCTTATCAACTTGTTGATCTTCAGGGCTGCTCCTCTGGAGTCTCTACAATCTGAGCAAGATCTGGGTTATGAACAGGGCTGATAGCTGCCTCTGGATTATCAACAAGGTTGATAGCTACCTCTGCTATGATTTTTAGGTTAGGGTGTGCTCCTATACTATAGTACTACTCAGCATTCGTACTATGTATATATTCTTAGTTTATAAATATCACTATGTGTAAGCTTTTAGATAATTCATTTAGGCTTAACACATGTATCTGAATAAGTGACATGTACAAGATCTTAGCATCTTCGCTTTTACTAAAATGGTTATGTTCACCCAAGTCTGTCATATCCCTGATCTTTATCCCTTCAAGCAATAAAATCAGAGTATAGGCTAGTTGTATAACCCGACTATTATTGGATGCTTTTAATTGATGATGATTTGCCATGTTGATACTCTAATATCAATATTCATCAACCTCTAGCATTCTAGTATTCTGAAGAAATATTACTGAAGGTCTTTCCATAATTCTGCAATTTTCCTCTGTGTTCTACATGAGCAAGATGACAAGTAGAAGATTTTCCATTTGAGAAAAAAAACAACCCAAAACATGGGTGGTTTTCTTCCATATATGTGAACTTATGCACTCTTTAATATCATAATCGACCCTTAGTTTGTTGAAAGAAATAACCAAAGTGACTACCAAATAAAGATCCAATACTCCCAACAAGTATGTGATCAGGAAAAGATGTGCTTCTCTGATGCATGGAACTTGAATGCCTTTTTTGGAACATTACCCCCAAAAAGCACCACACACTATAACAAGTTGATGTTGCTCCAAAGAAGAAAAGAAAACATAGAAGCAATGCACTGCCACATGTTTTTAACCTGATTCTTCCCCTTAAGGCAATGTTGTTGTTATTCAAGCAAACAAATGCCATGTGCAGCTTTGATGTAAATTGGGGATGTGTCCAGAATGACTAAGTATCACTTCGCTTTCCATCTACTAGGTACCTGCGTGTTGGAAGTCTGAGTTTTGCAAGCATGTGAAATCCAATCAAGATCTAACTTGGATGAGTTTGTTGTTATAGGAAAATCAACTGGATTGAAGCCTTTGTTGCTTCCTCCTCGAGCCTTCCAACAAAGCCTACAATCTCTTGCACTTCCAATGCTTCAACATCGAAATTATGTTCTGGAGTCCATCCATCATATTTCCAGCATGAAGCATCGTTTGACACCTTCCTGATCGCATGCCTAGAGTGTTGGATCTGCTATTCTGGATGAATGAAACCCCAAGGCGATATGCCTAATCCAGAGTGACAGAGAAACTTTGATGGTGCATCAATACAGAATTGAGGAGGAGCTTAGCACTATGCTTGGTGTGTCATCATGCATCTTGATTCGTGGCTTGATCTATGGGTTTATGTGTCAACTTGTTTGCTTAGGTATATGCATTTGATTTTGCTTGGCGCAAGGCACATGTAATCTCAGGCATGATTTACCTCAATCTATGCAATACTAGATAACCAAATCTGTTTCTGTGAAATTGTTTTAACACTTGGCTCTTAGCTGGCGTTTGATGACTTATATGTTGTGTGGCATATGGACTAACTCGTGGTTGTAACTTGGTGTATTACATGGAGAGCACAAGAATTAGGTATACAATTTTAACTCGTGGCTTGGCCATGATAATTGGACCTGTGGGCTTGACTCGTGTCTTAGGATAATGATTAACACTTGAGCACACATATCACTTGAAAATATAAATAAGGCACCAAAATTAGGGTTTTAGGGAATAATAACAAGGTTCTTGGAATGCAGATGAGCTTAAAAAAATTAATCAACTGAAAAAGATCCAGTTGCTCGTATGAAGAGCTTATTTAGCTTCCTACTCTTACACTAACCAAATCTGAAATTGGTCATGTATACATAGACTTCCATAACAGCCATTGGAGCAACCTCAAAACTGAGATGACCTTATATCTATCACTGCTTAATAGAAAGTAACTAAAAGATATCAACAATGATAAATAAACTTTCAGAAAGGCATACTTACTAGTGAATACTGATGAGTAAACAAAATCTGAAATTTTCAGAGGATCTAAAATATACAACTGCATCAAAGCTTCTACTGGGTCTCTGAATCCAAGATCAGAAACATTCTGACTCATAGAAAATAATTTCCCTTGTATGAATGCTTCTTTGCTTACAATTAGATGTCTTCCTTGATAGTCTCCTTGCTGTTTCAACTGGAAAATGAAATATTGTTGCTTACTGTCTTCAATTGGCAGAGAAACATGCATCGTAAATTTTTGTTCTCCTTCACCATCATATCCCTGTGATTTGAATTCGTCACTATGATGAGCTGGCCTATTGCAGCTGACAATTAAAGAGAGAGAAGAAGTAATATGTTTTTGATCTTCTATATCACTACCTTCCTCATCATTAACGGCCTTTATATCAAAAACTGAAATGAAGGGTTCAAAAGGAAGATAGTGCTCTTGATGTTCCGTATGAAGATAAGATGATTTTTGCAAATTGTGCCCCTCGTGATTGTTGCAATCTTCCTTTGTCTGCAAATTTGGAGGCTGAGGGTTGCCCTCAATATTTGTTGCAGATTCAACTCTGTCACATGCCAATCTGTCAATCTACTCATTTTTATCTGAGATCTCAAAAGAAATGACCTAGTCTTTATGCAAATTAGAAACAATAGGTACATTTGATATGATGTCAAAAGTATCTACAAACTTGATGTCAAAATGGAGGTCATCTAGAACCTTTGGATCTTTATGAAAAGTATCCTCTTCAACCACATACTTTTCATCACGATCAAACTTTTCATGTCCATTAATTTGACAAAACAAATTAAATTCATGACAACATTCTAGAAAAAGGGCATTAGCTGAAAAGTCATTTTTACAGAACAAATAGAATGCATCATGAAAAACTTTCAAAGAGTTTATACTAGCAGTTGGAAGATATCTACACCAGTCAAGGGCTGCTCCTTTCAATGAAAATCTGAAAAGCTTGATCTTGACATCCTCGTGCACAATCTGACGTTCACGAATAAACTCATGGAAATCTAGCAGATGTTCAGCCGGAACCTCCCAATCTTCTCCTTTAAATGTAGAAAGAATACCTTCCCATTCATCTCTACTAGGTAGAGGATTAGGGAAACCAACAATCTTGGAAAAATCACAGAAAGCATACCTTTTCGCTAAGCTCTTGTTCATTTTGTACCAGTGGAGTCGCTAACAGTTTCAGAACAATGGAGTCGCCACCAAATCCGTCCTTCATGGAGTCGCCAGATAGATTATTACAACCAAAAATATGTCCAGACTTTGTCTATCATCAAATTTGGATCTTGTCGTCTCCCAGGGAAGCTGAGCTTCAATCTCCTCTCCCCGGCAACGACACCAATTTGTTATCACTCCGGGAAACTCTCTTAGGTTGTATCTCAGATATGCATGGTAGCTTAACTAATCTTGAAATGGTTCACTCAATGATGGGTAGTGATTAGATCAATATGAATATCTAACTCATTGGATTGTATCCTCAAGACAGTCTATTTATATTCAAACAGTACAAGGCCTTCAAGAGCTATTATCAGATAAGTTTGTGAATCAAATGGATAAGAAACCAATCAATTGACAAAAACATACATAAAACAATATATATGATGGGTCAACAAACTAGCAGTGAATGCTTATGATCCTTGATTAATAATCAAAGGTAAGATGACAGTTTCCATAGGACATTAAACATAGATAGAAATAATTTCAACTCATAAGCATAGAACAGAAATGAAAAGAGGGTCTGACAATAACAATGAAAGAAGCTTGCAAGCTGAATATATTAAAGAAAGCGTCTTAATCATAATAGCAGTATAGTTTAGAACTCAAATTCAAACCCTTAGTCTATAAAATTGATAGGCTTTATAGCCTTTACAAGCAGTTTTAGATCCTCAAAAGATGGATCTGATAACCTCTTCTCCTATCTCAAATTCGAAATTGTGAGGTGGCTGGAAAAGACAGAAATTTCATAAATATGCTGCTCAAAGATTTACCCATATCCCTCTAACCAAAACCTCTGTGTACAAAATGGAAGAGGCTTTTGTATATTGGTTTGTTTTGATAAAAAACCTCTCTCGATTCTTTGAGATTCATTTTCATTTGCCCGGGATCTACATTTCAAAAACATGTGTCAAACAGGGAAATTCTGAGATCCGAAAATTAAGGCTTAGAGATGAATTTGATTCTCCCAATCTATGACACTTGTAGGGAAAATGAGAGAGGTTATTGTTCTTTGACGTGTTATAAACAAAAATTTCGGTCTGTTTCTCAAAATTATTCTTCAGTCACTCAGAATCATCATTTGAAAATGATGACTCAGCATAGTAAAAACCAACTTTTCTGCACTTTCGGTGGCTAAAATAGCCTTGACTTTCACGTTTAAGCTGCTGAAAGCTAGGGCTTTCGATGGCTTAGAAGCCCTTTTGGGAAGGCGCTTAGCCACCGAAACCTGAGTTTTGGATTTTTTGAAATAAAGATCAAATCCAATGTTTTTCAAACTTTATTACAAACCTGAGGCTCTTAAAAATGAACCTTAAAAAATTTAGGAATGTATTTTTCAATGACTTCCTATCACCTAAAATAAAAAAAATTGGTTGTGTTATTTGAGGAGATAACACCCCCAAAGTGTGAAGTCAGAAAATGAAGGCTGATGGTCGAAACACTTTGTAGATTCTTCGAAGCAAGGGTATGGAATTGGGGAACCTGGTATAAGTTGCAGACAACCATCAAACAAATGTTAATATGTGTTCCATTCTCAAGGAAGGCATACCTATGCTCGGGCTATAAATAACTCAAATAATGTCCACCAATAAATACACTGCGGATCCATGATGATATTGACTAAGGGTATGGCAACCAGAGATATAATGTGGATCCATACTTCTATGACATGAACTGATTGTAACCACATTAAATACACAATGGAGCTACGAGATGATAAAACATAGCCACAGACTAATACAACATGAATATATGTGACAACCTAAGTATCATCGTTCTCAAGTAACTTCCTTCACAACCTGGGCAAAGAAGATATCAGAATGAATGCTCAACCCAGGGTCTTCATCCCAATCCTGATGCGGTACGAATCTAGCCATGTGAAAAAATGTCTTGATGTTGAACATGGTAGAAACCAATTGATTGTCGGTCATTGAGGTAAATCTTTAACAAGTGCGAGGAAATCACCAATGATGTCAATGACTCCTAAGGTACCCTAGTACAATCCAACGACTATGGATAAGTGAGCTGAGGTCGAACATTCATGGAATCATCTGATTAGAGGCCAATTATATAAACCTACTATCGGAAGTGAGGAGGCCTGCCATTGAGGCATGCAAGTCCTAAGGTACTAATTGGTTTCTAAGTCTAATTCTTGGATGATGTGTTGAAGTCGACAGGAAAAGACTTGTCGAAGTAGGGAATTGATGTATCCCCCATCATTGACACGAAACTAACACAAGAAAGTGATAAGATATAGCCGATGAACACAGACTGACACAGGTATGGAAACTGGTAATTTTGTATATGGTTGACTCTCAAGACGGATACTTCCCTTGAACATTGAGGCACGACATGAGACTTGGCAGCATAAATGCACAGTGGACCAAAACATAATGCAGCAGATGCTGAGGCATTATTTGGATTGTTCAAAGGTTTGCAAAGACTCATAGAATTGGTTTAGTGTAGAGGTTTATTGAAGTGTTTAGTATGAAGTTTAAGGGTGGTTGCAAGAGCTATTTACAAAAGTTTTCAAGAAACTTGACCCAATTCCTTCAATTTTTTCCCCCATCCAGATAGATGAGTACCTCTTTTTAATTTAACAAGCTCGAGGAGGATAATGCATGCTCGATACAAGTCACCTTCAATAAGTTCTTCTTCCTTTGTTTAACAAACTGGAAGAAGTAAGGATTCGTCCTCATATGGGCCCTTCAATGTGTAAATTTAGCGAGTTCAGAGAAGGAAAACTCAGTAGTTTTTCACGTTTAGAGAGTCTGAAAAGAACTTAAAGATGACTCCAGGGTTGTCCTTTTTCGTAATTTTAGTCTCTGAGGTCCGAAAAAGAGATAAACTATTACTCGGAAGACGCCCTTTCGAACCTCTTAACGAGTGTGAAAGGAAGCAAGCTCACTCGGCAATCTTTTCATTTTTAGAGAGTCTAAAAAGAGATTAAAGATGACCCCAAGGGGTTCCTTTTTCGTATAACCTTTACGAGTCCAAAAAAGTGATAAAAGTATAATCGGTTACATTCTCATGTATTTGTGAGCACGTGAAAGAACAAATACTAAGCTCATTGGTGTCACAAGGTTACTGAAAGACTCTGCTCAAATTCCTGTAAATTCAAGTTGTTCTGGGCACAATACATTAGTAATTATTTAAAAAGATGATAAGAAAACCAAAAATAGACTTTATACTAAGGAAAAATCACCAAATTGAACCTATCAAATATCAAACTAGGTCAAAAACTCATTTTTACCTTTGTTTTTTACTATTCTCCTCTGGTCTTTGGATTCTTACCTCTTTTGGAGCATTTTTCGAGTGTTGATTACGAGAGTTGTGGGCGACCGTTTTCATAATCATCCAGACCAGGTTGGTTGTTTTCTCCTTCTCGTTCTTTTTCATGCCTTTTTATTGCATTTCATCCTTTAGTTTAGGTGTTCTAGGCTCCTTGGGAATCCCTAGAGTGTCTAACTAGATCGACGCTCCCTCAAGGCATCGAGGGGAGCATTGATCATGATTTCAACACCCTGGTGTGCGGGTTGAGGGTGCACTAGCGCTCTGCTGGCTTCTTTGAGGGAGCGCTGGGTGCAAAACTCTTTTTTTTTTAGGCTAAAAAGAGACAATTTCTTTCATTGAGGGTTTAGATAATGATGATTAATTGATGTTTTTGTAGGTTTCATCTATAGCTAGTCATGATTGAGTGGAAAGAACATGAGCACGATTTCGATGACATTGTCGCTCTTCAAGACCCTCAAGCGAGGGAGGCCTTACGCAATTGTGGCCTACTCAAGTATTTCAAACTTCCGAGCATGAGAAAAGAAGTGTTATTGCTTGAATACTTGATTGGTCTATGGGACGATGGTGAGAAAGAGTTTTGAATAGGGTCACATATGCTTGAGATTGAGATGGATGATGTGTACTTTTTTATGGGGCTCTCGAGGAGAGGATCACCCATCCTTTTGTTCAGACACCAGGCTACTCCACGACCGACTGGGGCATACGTTGTCGAATACTGCAAACCAGGGTCATGGTTGGTGGGTGGAAGGATCGTGAAAAAATATGTGATAGATCTATCACTTTGATCTGTACTATTCGTTATCACCAAGTTGGAGGGGAGAACTAGCACCCATATTGCTTCAAAATCTCAATTTGCTTACGCCTTTCAGTGTTTGGAACCAAGATTGTTCAACTGGAGTGAAGGGTTCCTGAGGAATGTCAAAGAGTAGACATCCAAATGCCAAACTGGCAGGAAAAAAAAGTTCGGATATGATTCTTTCTTGGTTTCATTTTTCTTAGAGAGGATTCCCCAGATGCAGCCACATGTTGCAATCATAGCACGCCCCGTGACCGAGCCTCGTATGGAGATGTGGACCAATCTTTCCCCCAAGTTGGGGAATGATCCCTCGACTTTCATATTCATTGTCGACTTCTTCGCATGGTGGAAGAGGCAGTTAGTGGTGATTGAGGACTTCTCGTATGCTGGGGTAGATTTTAGAGGCAGTGCAGACTTGATACTTCCTGAGGGCATATAGTGGGATGCACAAGGTATGAAAAATCATAACCTTGTAACAATTTTTTCTTTTGTTTTTATATGTTTTTTTTTGTACAACGAGGGATCTAAACCATTTTGTTTTCATCATGCAGATATAGGTGCGTCACGTCCGGCGGAGATGCTAGCATTGGGGTGTCATGGAGATGATAACATTGGGGTGTCTCGGAGATGCACAGGTGGAAGTTGAGCATGACGTCATAGTGGGGGGACTCTAGGAGGTGGAGAGGAACCTCTGAGGCTTAACCATGGGTGTCCCACCCCTGAGGAGGCGAGATGTGCCTCTGCACCTTCAACGACATATAGTTGGGGTCTCTGAAGGCCTCAATCATTTGCTACGATGGGTGACATGAGCAGTAGTGTGTTATGCAGAGCACAAGGTGATAGAGGAGGATGATTAGAGTCCTCAGTCATTTTGTAGTCTCTATGGTGACACTATGGGCATGAAGGCCCATGTTTTTCCTCGTCATGTACTTTTGTATGATGTATTTCAAAAAACTTTTGCTATCAAGCATATATATATATATATATATATATATATATAAACAAGTTTTGTGATGGCTACCTATGTCGTATTTTTTTCTTTTATGTGATGTATTTATACATATGATTTATGTTTCAAATGTTTATCTATGTGCAATATACCAATCCAACATGTAATTTGCTAACAAATTTGCGTTCGTGTTGAGCTCTCTCGAGATGTGTCTGTACTCAATAAATTCAAAAGCTCTTTCGAAACGGTGAACCCTCAGATGGAGATGTAGTAAAGTTGAGTTGTGAATGGCGTACTCACGATTTAGTTGACAGACCACGAGTTGAGAATAGAGGTTGATAATCAATTGAGATATACCTAGAGAGGAGGCTTCAGTTAGGATTTTTATGATGGCATGATACTCTGCAACGTTATTGGTTGCAAATATGAGGCAAATTCCTCCTGAACACACCAACTCGCCAGAGTGGTAGATGACCCAAGCTACATAACCGATGTTCTGGGTGTGTTGACTAGCACCATCTGCAAACATGAAATAGATGGGGAAGGATGATGTCATCTATGCATTCAATCACACAACAAAGTATAAGAATTTGAGACAAAACTCACGCACACAAAAGAAAAGACACACCAAGTCAAAAGTATATAGTACAATAGTGTAATCACACATGTGAGATATTCTATGCATAGTACTTCTTGAGGTAGAGCCCATTTTGGGGCTCACTGAGAGATATTCCATCATAGTCTACTAATTCCTAGAAGTCTTTGTGTAACACATGTTTTATGATGTATGGTTCGTGCCACATGGGTTCTAACTTTCCTACCCCTAGTTTATCATGATCTTGATCATAGCCTAGGACTAGATCTCCTTCTGAGAAAGTGCAAGGTTGGATGGACTTATCATATTGATTTTTCATGTGTTTTTCATATGTCTCGTTGATGAGAGTAGCATCGCGACAGGTTTCATCCAACTTGGTCAGATATAAGAGTCGTTCCTCTTCAGCAGAAGTGTGAGGTAGGAGTTCCACGGTGAGTTTCAATGGAGGAATATCACATTCGGTTGGTAATACCGCTTCTATCCCGTATACCAACTGGAAGGCTGTAAATCTAATTGTTGTTTTAACTAAAGTTCGTGATAGGCCCAGAGGTGCGGAGAAGAGATGCAAGTGCCAAGAGGTTTTGTTCGTTCCCACCATGCATTGAAGCATGGTCTTCAGGAATTTGTTGATGGCTTCAACTTGTCCATTTTTCTAAGGATAGTAGGGTATGAGTTGCCATGACAAAAACCTAACTTGGTGCATAATTCATCCATCATCTGGTTCTAGAAATGGTATCCATGATCAGTTACAATAGATTGTGGCATATCGAATCAAGTGATGATCTGGTTAAAAACAAAAAGTGTTTCAATGCGGCCATCATTAAAAAATGTAGGTATAGCCTTAGCCCATTTAGTGAAGTAATCAATGGTGACGATGATATAACCATGCCCCAGGCTGAGGTAGGCTTACATTGCATAAAACCAATGCCCCATTTTGCAAAGGGGCCAATGACGACAATGGGATGAAGTGGAGTTGGGTGGGTATGTGCTTTCCTCTGAAAGATCTGACAAGGTGGACGTTTTTTAACGGCCTCGATGCAAACTTTGAATATGGAAGGCCAAAAATAACCAGCACGTAGAACTTTTTGGGTTGTATCCATCCCAGAAAGATGACTGCCACAAGCTCCAAGGTGACATTCATTTAAAACTTGTTCAACCTCTTCATGGTTCAAGCAACATCGTAATGCCATATCAATTCCACGACAGTGTAAGGTGTCGCCAATGATAAGGTGGTGCTTTGAGTGGTGTTTAATGGGACGTCGTTCATCACATGAAATGCTAGGCTGAAAGAATTGGGATTGGAGATAGAAAACAATATATGCATACCATGGATCAGACATACTAATAAGGAATAGGGATTCACCAAGAAGGGAATCATTGGGCTCAGTATCCTCATTAGTATGGGGAAGAGCACAAATTAATTCCGCAAAAACCAATGATTTCTTAGCTTTGGATTTGGTAAAATTGAGATCAAATTCTTGGAGAATGACAATCCATTTGGAATATTTGCCCTCAAGTACTTGACGAATCAAGATGTGGTACATGGGGTTCGAGTCTGCAATGACCGTGGTAGTGCGTAACAAAATGTAATGGTGAAATATCTAGATGACAATAGTTGCTGCCAAAGCCAACTTTTCGACATGTGAATACCAAAGTTTGGGACCAGATAGAATTTTACTCAGATATTAGATTACATGTTTGGTGTCGTCATCATCTTCTTGTATTAACACCATAGTGATAGTGGAAGTAGAGGCAACCAAATAAAGGATATAATCTTTCACATAATTCAGTGGATGCAAAAGAGGTGTGTTTGTTAAGGCATACTTAAGAGCATCAAATGAGGGTTGAGCGGTTGCATCCCAGATGAAAGGGGTGTCTTTCTGAAACAATCTCGTGAATCTCTTAGTGATTTTGGCGTAATTTCAAATGAAGCGGCGAAGAAAGTTTGTCTTCCCTTGCAAACTTTGCAGTTGGGTGAGGTTGTTGGGAGGAGGTAAAGCTAAAATGGCTTTGACATTTAAGGGGTCCACCCTAATCTTGTCTTTGGAGACTACGAATCAACAATGAAGATGCATTTATGGGGGTTCAAACGTATGTTGTAAAACCGACATTGAAGAAATATGGCTCGTAGGTGACCAATGTGGTCTAGCCGACGAGACGAGTGAGCGGGTAAGTCATAGAGGTAGGGTTCAACAATATGTTTGATATCGTCGAACGCATACAACATGGCCCATTGAAAAGTGGCTCCAGCATTTTTAAGGCCAAAGGGTAATTTCCGATAAGAGAAAGTCCCCCAAGGGAAGATGAAGGTTGTTTTATGTTGATAAGTCGGTAAAATTTCTATCTGGTTATATCTAGAAAAGCCATCCATAAAAGAGAAAATGACGCTTCCGGCGCAATTATCGATAATATGGTCGATAAAGGGTGTAGGGTAATTGTCCTTGGGACAAGCCTTATTATGATCTCAATAATTGACACAAACGAGAATGGTCCCCTGTTTCTTGGCGACCGGAACGATGTTGGAAACCCACTCAGTTAGAGGGACAGGATAAATAAAACCAGATTTCAACAGTTATTCTACTTTTGCCTTGATTGTTGCAGTTTTCTTCAGATGGACCGGGCGAAGTTTTTATCTCACATGTTTAACTCTTGGGTAAGTTTTGATTTCATGCACAACGATCGATAGATCGATCCCTGATATTTCTTTGTAACTTCAGGCGAAGATGTCATGAAATTATTTGAACAAGGTGGTATAAGTTTCAACTTCTTCCACTGAACAGTTTGCACCTAGTTGGATGTTTTCCACAATACCTTCTTAATGGATATGTCGACAGTGATAGTGGAAGAGATGTTTCCCAAATTCCCCTCGGAGATGGTATACTGAGTGAGTATTGGAGATTGGGGGGAGTCAACAATATCGCTAGGAAATATAGACAAAATAACTTTCTCTATGTCATCCAAACTGGGAAGAAAGGACGAACAATGGTTGTTGTCATCCCATGGTACCTCCTCAATACTAAGAATTTCCATAATAGATTCATCTGATGGAAAAATATGTAGGATGTAATCGAAAGTAGAGGATAGGGAATCTAACCAGGATGGTAATGAATAAGTCGTAGACGTCAGCAAATGTTGGTCATCCAGTGAAGGAGAGGTAGACTGAATGGCATCGTATTTAGCCTCTGTAGGACTAAGTGGTATAGTGTCACCTAGTATATCAAATTCTAAGGGACTAGGCACGATCCAAGGATCAGATGATTCAAAGGATTAATGTCCCATATTCAAAAACATATTAATCTTTGTGATATGTTGCGTAGTGGGAGGAAGAGGTGTAGGGAAGGTACCCATGAGCGAAGAGACTTTCAAAATACCTACCCCAACACTTTCATAAGTGATTTTGGAGTCTCCTAGAAAAGGAATGTTGTTGGTTGTTTGAATGCGAGCGTCGGGGGTGCAGTAATATAACAGACCGATGGTCACAATTTTACCTTGATGAGGGAATTGGATACTTCGAAAAACCGATGAAGCGATGGAAGTCATACAATAAAACCAACTTCTCCCTAAAAACAATTTATAATCAAGGGGAGCATCGACTAATTCAACATCTACAGAAACAATTTTTCCTCCCAATTAAACGTCTAAGGATTGTATTAATCCATGAGGTCGGAAACCTCTTTCATCAAATGCTCGTAACATGGTGGGAGATTGATTGAGACCAAGTGATTTAAGGCCTTTCCAGCAAGCCAAGGAAATGACACATGTGGATTCCCCATTGTCCAAGATCGTGCGATGAATATGTTGATTATGGACAACGACATCGAGTTGGAAAGCGAGTTGGTGAGAGAGTAGTGATTTAAAATTATCTAGGTTAAATGTGATATTGTTAGATGACTCGGGATCTATAGCTCCGATGGTAGCCAATAGTGTTCTACATTGGCTAGGGCAGTGTTGTAGAACTTTGAGAGATGACATTACGCAAGGTGCTTGAGCCAAATCTTCAACGATGTTGTAGTTTTGAGCAGCACGCGAGTTTGGATTAAAGGTTGAATTTCGAATTGTGCTCTTTGGAGGGCGTAGAATAGAGTCAAAATTGGGTTTCTCAATATGGAGCAACCCAGATGGAGGAGTAAGTGTAGTAGGTGATGGATACGGTGTAGTAATAGTAGTTACTTTTTCCTTATTGGGTTTACCTGGAGGAGTGTCGTAAGTCATAGTACGAGTGGTAAAATTTATCCCATTAAACATGTAAATGTGTGCACTTGTTGAAGCTTCCTCATTAGGAGGATGATTTGGATTGCCTCATGTCGGAGGTGCAGGAGCTTGGGAAACCAATGACTGTTGTTGTGGAAAAGGACGTGTCAATACAACGGGTTGAGAATTTTCTTTAAAAATTTTGGCAACTTCGTCTCGATGAGGACAATCTCATGTGTAGTGATATTCACCAGAAATGAGACATGGAAATTCTAGTTTACGCTATGGTTGTTTCTTAGTAGCAGGTAGTTTTGTTTGTGTTTTTTCATTTTTGGTTTGATTATTGTATTTCTTTGGTTTATTGTTCGTTTTATTCTTCCCCTCTGACTGTTGTGGAGAAGCATATTGAACTGCATTCACCTTGGATATTTGAGTCGGGGGGGAGTTTGATGAGAGTGAATTTGATCTGGTAGTGGGGGAAGTGTCTGAACGATTGGTCATGTCGGTCGACTGTGAACTGGGCTATGTTTTGATGGAGCCGATAACTCCATCTACGTGATCAGTGGAGGATGTTTTTTATGGATCAGTTGATGGATGGGGAGCGTTTGGAATCAATTCATACAAAGTATCGGATTGGGAATAAACCAAGTCCAGATGTTGGGCACAAGCAATGGCTTCCTCTTCTGTAACGACACCACACATGGATATGTCAAGAGCAATCAAAGGTAAAAGAGATTTGGTGAACCACTCAGTCAACAATTGGTCAAGAATGGTTGCTTTGATCAACCGTCGTCGTCATCTCCACTCATGAATATGATCGGAGATATGTATGGAGTTGCTCTAACCAAGGGAGGTAAAAAGTTTTGTGTTGGTTTCGTATCGGATAGGTAATTGGAAGTGTGTGAGGAAAGCCATGGCAAGTGAATTAAAATGTTGAAAAGTTCCACATTGTAATTCAATGTACCATTTAGTCATTGTACTCATAAGTGTATGTTGAAAAAGACATAATCGGATAGAATCATCCATTAGTTAATTCGATGAGCACCATAGATGAAAGGTCATAACATGGTTATTAGGGTCTTCACCGGGTTTACTGTCAAATTTCGAAATATCGGAAGGCAATTTAGCAGGAATAACTGGCCAAAATGGAGAATGTAATACGGGATCATTTGTCAATCTTGACAGATCCGGTAGATCTAGAGTGGCTAAGAATGGTAGTTGTCGATTAAACTGTGGTGTTGGGTGCATGCCCATTTTGGGGAAAAGGCACAACGTCGAGGCAAGATAGTTGGCAGAAAATCATGCAAGGTGCGCATGTAAGAAGAAGGGAAAGAAAAAAAACTAGCAGAAAAGCATGCGAGGGGCGCATGCAAGAAGAAGGGAAAGAAAGACAACTGGCAGAAAAGCAGTCGAAGAAAGAGCGCATGCGGAGGAGAAAAGTGCACAAGGGCAGCATGCAAGAATACCTAAGTAGATTAAGGTTTTGGTAAGAGAATGTAACGACCAATGAGCCAAGAATAGATATAAATAGACACCTAGAATATCTAGGGGCATTCAGGGTCTTAATTGGTTGTTATGAGTTACTCGCATGAGATAGAGTAACAAGTCTATGACACAAATATGATCTGATACCTTTTCGTAATATGTTGAGCTATGGGAGGGGAAAGGGACTCGACCTTGAGGGTTAGATCACAGGCTGAGGATCCTGGTGCAATCTAGTCAGCCTCGTAAAGGTTGGGGAGTTTGGTTGATGAATGTATGAACAGAGTTATAGTGCATGCGGCGCCATGCACGACAGACCTATAATAAAAGAGCCTTAGAGAAAAATCTTTGTGGACGTATCCTAGGAGGGGGTGAACCACGATAGCTCATGTGTTGAGTGGAATGATTATTGGTTGTATATTTTTTGTTAATAGTTAAATCTTATATAGATGCTTGATGAAGTAGTTAGATATCTTTATTTACATGCATGCGTAAGGAACAGTAGGATAACTAAGATCAGTGACTGACAGTATGTTTCTTGATAAAATAAAAAGAATCCATAGCATGCACTAACAAATTCCCACTTAATCCTGGACTGTAATCACTTGAGTATTGCAATCACCCATTAAGACTATCTCAAGTGAGACTACGCAGTGCACTCTGTGTACTGTGTTGCCTTCTGGTTTACCAGGAGGGCCAATAGTTTTAGAGGCTTTGTTGGAACCATAGTAGACCTGAACCTGGGTCAAACATGTTAAAGCATAGCTCAGATAAGCAACCAACAAATGGTTATGTTGCAAGTTGGAACAGTATAGGATTGAGAGGATGAGATCTATTGAAGATCTGGTAGAAGAATGGGTGATATGTTGAAGATCTGTTAAAAGACTGTAAGATCTGCGGAAGGCGATTCAAAGGAATAATGAATCGGACGACAAGGAGGTGAGAAGAATGTGCCTCTATAAGGGGATGTTAAGACCGTGGAATCCCACAAAAACAGAGATCGAGAGTTGGCTGAAGACAAAGGAGCTAGAATTTGCGTAGAAAGATAACAGAAACCCTAGAGTAACACCATGCAAATATCTTGAGAAGTATGTGTTTACTGATCTGCATGAAATTTTGTTTTGTGATTTCTCACACTTATTGCAGGAGTGGATATTGAGGTTGAAGGATAACCACACAACAAATCAGATTTGACCGTTAGAGTGGACCCCAGTTCAGATCGCACAGTTACAATAGGTGAATAACAAATTCACCCACGCAGTAGATTTTTGGCTCGACAATATTGTAGCAGACTTTATAAAAGAATTTGTAGTAGATACCACGAAGTCGTACAATGCAGCAGAGCAAGAGTTCCTACACGGACCCCAAGGAAGGTATATTAGATCGTTGTATACTTAAATTAAGATCTTGTTGTATAACAAAGGTGTGATGACAATGGAATCAGACAACTAAACTTCCCTACGTGCATGGGGGAAGGGGGGAAACAGTAACAAAAAAAGGAGAAATGGAAGGAGAAGTGGATAAAGGAAATAAGGAGGAAGCCTTGGACCCAATCATGATGGACAACGACCAGATCAAGCGGATCATGGCGATAGCTAGAAAGACACACAGTGAAGTACCCTACCAATAAAAGGTGAACACCAAGAAGAGAGTCGTAGCCACGAGGGAAGGCTTGGCAAGTGACAAAGAAAAGGTAGAGGATTTCCGGGCTGTCGAGCAGATTGAGGAAATCATGTGTGAAACATATGAGAGGAAGATAAGAGGTCCAAGAGCGGGAACAGAAAGCAGCAATCCTATCCATGTTAATGTCAGTGTGGAACCCATGAACCCATGTGCGACTAATACACCAACAGGAACACCACCGCTTAGACAACCGAGTTTCGGGAGAAGGAGGACAGCATGAAGTACATCCACACAAGGAACAACAACTGAGGGAACCAGTTCAGGAAATATTAGTCAAGGGTCTACACCGTGCAGAAGTAGTAGCCCGACACATTTTGCAATGGCAGGACATGATCACATCATTTGGTTACCAGAATTTTGAGGCGAGGCAACAGAAGACCCTGAGAAACACTTGTTCATTTGTGCAAAGATATGGGAAGCAAAACAGATCATTGATGAAGATACTAATCTTGCGCAGCTAGCCATTACGCTAAGAGATTGCGCACTAGACTGGTATATGAGTCTAGACGTAAACAGTGCACCTGGGACGATAAGGAAACTGACAAACAATAAGAAGTTATTGATTAATGAGTTCCAGAAGCCGAGCTGAGAGGATCAATACATGAACGAGATGATAGAAATCTGACTGAAACTAGGAGAATCTATTTGGGAAATTGACCAGCGATTCAAGCATTTGAAAGGGAAATTGAGGTATGTCATGACAGATATGCAACATAGGAATCTATTTTTGAATTCTTTGTTACCGCACCTAAAATATCCACTCAGACAACAAAAATTCCAATCTCAAGCAGAGGCTTTGCAGGCAACCTTGCAAATGGAGGAGAATCAGTACCACAAGACAGATCCAGCTATAGAGGAGTTGAAGGAGGATCTGAATAATCTTACCTTCCATGTCAATCAGAATAAGGGTAAGGACAAGCGAGAAGTTGTTTGGTAAACCACATGTAGAACAGAAGGGCACCATAAGAACGAATGTCCAACATTCGCGCAGTATATGGGAACATGGATGTCAAATCCTTTGCCAACAGGAGGACTATGGTGTGAAATTTGCAAGACACACGGGCATGATCCATATCATTGTCCTATGATGTAGAAATACTAGACAGTACCCAAGAATGCATACTGCACTTTTTAAAATTCAGTAGGGCACAATGACAAATACTACATAACAATGGATCTGATGAGGGAAAGGACGTCAGACACATATAGGGTGCAAGTTCAACTGATGATAGGGCAAGCTGCACCGCAATTTAATCAGACACCACCACAGTATAATACTATGACGCAACAATATAACAATGGATAGCCGCAATAATATAACAATGTGCAATCATAGCAGTACAACACTATGAAACCACAGTATAACCTTGCACAGTATAATAAGGTACCTCAATACAATACATCGCACGGAGATCGAGTTGGGTATAGAGGAGGCGGAAGAGGCAGAGGAGGCTTTGGACGCGGAACAGGTTGATCTAGATTTTATGAGAAGAACGAAATGACTACAGATTATTAATAGGTGATTAACACAAAATAACAGAGATACAATAAAACTGGTTTTCTATTCAATAAGGAAATATGTTGAAACTGTAAAATGTAGCGGAAAACAAGCTTGTTGGAATGGTGGCGACTTATCTCTGAGAAGAGATGTGACGGTTGTGCTCATTCGCAAGAAGATGATTACAATGAGGCTCTAAAGGCATTTTTACAATAAACAAGAATGCCAAAAACCCTAGACATCCAAAAACCTAACCCTAGGAGATGAAGCCCCAAAAGTCATGTGGACCTCGTTCGGGTAAGTTAGTACATCAACTTCCCGGGGTCGTAACTTTTGCATACAAACTCCGTTTTAGGCGCATGATATCCCAATGGAAAGGTATAGTCGAGGAGATTCATTTTGGGGGCAACATCAAAAGGAACTTCCATGTTGCTCGCCGTTTTCCCCAAAAAAAACGTCGTTTAGGGCCTCAAAACGACTCTGGAAGTTTAAGGACCCGAAAAAACTGCTAAAAATAGTAAATTACCAAAATTGCCAGAAAATTGTTTTGAGCCAGTTGAAAAAGGTGGCTGTAAACCGATATCCACCTGGATCAATCCTCTCTCCTTACAAAGCAATGGTCTCCATTGCGTTGAGTTACCCCATTAGATGAGGAAATTTCTGTTGAATTTGGCCCCGAGTGAGCCACTTGCCTTGGTGTAGTAGTTGCCCTGCTTTGACAACTCGATAAAGCTAAATCCTTTGTTGTCAAGTGCCCTTGATCTGTGTGTCCACAATCTAATCACTGGATTCTTGTTGTATGCAGTCAGGGTTGACCTCTATTGGTGTCAGTTGTTCTATTACTTCTAAGGTGTCCAATAATGGTGGGAAATAAGGGTGAAGCATATCCACATTGAACACTGGGTGCAGGCCAAGGAAAGGAGGAATGTTGAGCTCAAAAGAATTATCCCCCACATCCTTGGTGATGGTGTACGACCCATAACGGAGTGGGCGAAGCTTCCGATGGGGTCTTGTAAGGCGTTCTTTCTGCAAGTGCAACCAAACTTTGTCGCCCACCTTAAACTTATGTGGCACCCGATGTTGATCATGGCGTTCCTTGTACTTGTCATTGGACTTCTGTAGGATATCCTAAACCTGTTGGCAGATGTGTTGGATCCGCTCAATAAACTGGGTGGCTTTGTCAGCTTCAGTTGGAGCAAGAGATGAGTCGGTCGAGGTGACCACAAGGGGAAGTGCAACATCTATGGGACCCAATGGTTGGAATCCCAACCCCACCTGAAAGGGGTTGTGGTCGGGTCAGCTATACAGGGCTCGGTTGTATATATGTTGGACATAGGGAAGGCTCTCATCCCATGTGCGAGGGTGATTTGAATTATACATGCGAAGGATTTTCCCAACCATTCAATTTACGACCTCGGTTTGGCCATCTATCTGGGGGTGGAAGGTCATGGATTTGGTGAGCTTGGTGTCTAGCAGTGACCTGAGACTCAACCAGAATGTGTTGAGAAATCCATTGTCCCGATCTGATACAATGGTTTGTGGTATTCCAAAATGTACCCAAACTCGTTCAAAGAAGAGCTTGGTAGTGGCCTTTGTTGTGATGCTCTTCTTGCAGGAAACCAAAATCGCCATCTTAGAAAAGTGATCAACAACCACAAAAACACAGTCATTTCCCCTCTTAGTGGATGGAAGGCCCGACATGTAGTCCATTGAGATGGATTCCCATAGCCTGTCAGGAGTATGAAGAGGGGTGCACAGGCCTTGTTTCTTAGTGGTCGGTTTGGCAATAGCACAAGCAGTACATAACCTGATATACTTGTTGGACTCCTGTCGAAGTTTTGGCCAGTAGAAATGTTTATGTAGCATCGTCATTGTCCTTTCGACGCTGAAGTGTCTTGCCACCCGACTGTAGTGGGCTTCCCAGATCAACTTCGCTTGCTCGCTTGAAGGAACACAGATATGGCCCAGACGACACAACAACCCATCCTGAAGATGGAAATTATCAACAATTGCGTTTGCACCCAACATTTGGTAGGTGGTGGTGAAGTCAAAGTCTATCTCATAGAGTTGGGGCCATCTAGAGGTCTCATGGACGCAAGAGTCTAGCACCATGGTGAGAGCGTGACTGGCGGTCTGCTGAGGCAATCAGCGACACGGTTGGTGCTTCCTGTTTTATACTTGATGTTGAGGTGGAATTGTTGCAAGTATGTGGACCACTTTTGATGGCAGTCATTCTACAATTTTCCTTGTGTTTGCATGAATTGCAGTGGTTTATGATGAGTGTGGATGATTGTCTCCTTCCAAAGAATGTAATGTCTCCACTAGAGACAGGCTTGCATAATGGAGTACATTTATTTGTCGTAAGTACGGTACTTACAGACAACATCTAATAGTGTCTCACTATGATAGGCCACGGGGTGACTGTGCTGAGTGAGAACGGTGCCCACAACATAGTCTGAAGCATCTGTCTTGATCTCAAAGGGCTATTGCAGGTATGGTAGTGAAAGTACTGGGGCTGAGCACAAGCGATGCTTCAAATCATTGAACTCTTATTGTTGGGACTGGCCCCACGCAAATTTCACCTTACCACCACCCCTGGTTATTTGGCTGAGGGCCCATGCAATATGGGAGAATCCCAACACGAACCTGTGGTAGAAATTGGCAAGGCCCAATAAGCTCTGAAGCTCAGTGAGTGTGGTTGGGGTTGGCCAGTCACGGATGACTTGGATCTTGGCTAGATCCACATGTACGCCATGTTGATCAACAATGTAGCCCAGGTAATGGACCCTCTCCATGTCGAAGGAGCATTTTTCCAAGTTGGCGTATAGCTTGTGTTGTCACAGGGTGTGCAGAACCTGTTGAATATGTTGCAAGTGTTCGGCCCAAGTCTTGTTGTAAATGAGAATGTCATCTAGATACACCGCTACAAAAGTATTGGTGAATGGTCGCAAGATATCGTCCATCATCCTCATGAAAGTGGTTGGAGCATTTGTAAAACCAAAGGGCATGACCAACCATTCAAAAAGGCCTTCCTTTGACTTGAAGGTGGTCTCCCATACATTTATTTGTTCTATCGGGACCTGGTGCTAGCTAGACTTCATATCAATCTTACTGAAGTATTTGGCTCCCATGACTTGATCAAGAAAGTCGTCGATTCGGGGAATTGGGTACCAGTTTCTAACTTTGATTTTATTTAGAGCCCGGTAATCAATGCAGAGTCGCCAGGTTTCATCTTTCTTCTGTACCAGCATGATTGGGCTCCTACAAGGTGATGATATGGGATGGATGTGCCTCTTGTGGAGAAGTTCTTGGATCTATCCCTTGATCTCCTCATTCTCTAACAGAGAGTGGCGATAGACTGGCCCGTTGGGCAGCGGTGTGTTGGGGTCAGATCAACGGGGCACTTGACTTGGCAGTGCAAAGGTACCCTGGTAAGTGAAGAGAAGATATCTGAGTATTCTTCCACGACCTTATCTACTTGCTTCTGCTGTGCGGAGAGGTCGGCCGCAGAGACCCTGGATGTGGTTGTGATCTTTCACTCATTCTGAGAGTGAATCACGAAGAAGACAAACTTCCCCGCCTGAGAGATGACCTTCCTGCATTTCTTAGCAGATATCCAGGAAATAACACTAGGTGGGACTGCCTCGGGTATCCTATACAATTTCCTGTTCAAAGTAATAATAACACTACGAGGCCTAGACTCATATACAACATGACATTTCCATAAATAAGGTCGGCCCAAAAGAACATCACAAACTTCGAGAGGAGCAACATCACACAATACCTCGTCTTTGAAGGGCTTGATGTCATGTGACAGTCAGTACTATTGGTTGACGCAAAGATCGCTTCCTTGGTGGAGCCATCCAATCGTATAGGGTTGTGTGTGTGGCATTGTCAGCAGGGCCCACCACTCGATGACCTCTGCTAAGATGAGGTTCTTCTGGCTACCGCTATCAACAATCAAGTGCAGCGGGGTGCCTTTACCCACATCTGTGAATGGAAAAGACGCTTTCCTTCTTCTGGCTCGTCTGGTTCACCAGGCTGGAGCTTGGTGGTAGCAACGGTGGCACTGGGCTCCACGTTAATGATCCGTCTTCCCCTTTTTGGTTCTGACTCAGAGTCAAAACCCGCATCTGATTTAGAGGCTTTCACTTCAGCCACCAGCGACTGCTTTGAGCGACAGTCAGCAGTGTTGTGCCAAGGGCTCTTATGGAAGCCGCACCACTTCTTGGTGTCTTTATTTGTCTTTTTGATATCCTTCTTTGCTTGTGGCTTGGACTGGTTGTGCTTATACTATCCATATTTTATCTATCCTTTGTTCTGTGGGTTGGGGCCGCCCTTTCGTGGATTTTGTTGTGCGGGGTTCCCAGGCCCAAATTGTCGCGTCTTTTGTTTCAGCTTCTACTTGATTTTGAAGGCATATCAGTAGGTCATGCCCAAGGATGGGATGTCCAGAAATTCCATTTCAGTCTGCATGTATCTATGCAGAGCACCGCGATACTTGAGCACCAAATGTCACTCTGATATTTGATACCCAACTTGGTGCACAAGGTATGGAAGATATTTGTGAAATATGGCACTTGTTGGTCTCTTTCTTGTCGCAATGTGGTCCATTTGGTATACAAGTCGTCATAACTTTCGACAGGGTAGTATTGTTCCTTAATAACATCCCTGAAGGATTCTCAGGTGGTCGTGACTGTAAATAATGAGGGTTCCTTTGGTTCCTTTTGCTCACAAAAAACTTCCCACCAATCTTTGACATGGGGAACTACTTTGAGGAGCGCAAAAGTAATCTTTTCTCTATTCGAAAAGTTATGGACAGAAAAATACCCTTTTAGTAGATTCAACCACTTATCTACAGCATCTTCGTCTATCTGACCTTCAAATATAGGAATATCGAAGTTTATTTGTACCTTGAAGGGGGTGGCGCCTCCGCTCGAAGAAGATGTGTCGCATGTTGGTAGTCGTTGAAGGATTTGCGTGAAACTATCCATCATCTCATTCCTCTGTTGCGTGAGGGCTTCCTCAACCAACATTTTGAAAGGATCTCTTGTCCCGTCATCTTTATTTTCTCCTGCCATTAGAGGTCGATTGGGTGTGCGAGAGCTTTTGTCCTCAAGAGAAACAAGCTTGAGACCCAACTCTTTGTACTCCGACCTCGTTGGGGACATCCATTAAGATGACAAGGAGCAGACCTCTCTGGTACCACTGATCCGAATTTTATGAGCAAAACAAAATGACTACAGATTATTAACATGTGCTTAACAGAAAATAACGGAGATACAGTAAAACTGGTTTTCTATTCAATAAGAAAATAAGTTGAAATTGTAAAATGCAGCGAAAAACAAGCTTGTTGGAATGGCGGTGGCTTATCTCTAAGAAGAGATGTGACGGTTGCGCTCATTCGCAAGAAGATGATTACAATGAGGCTCTGAAGGCCTTTTTACAATAAACAGGAATACCAAAAACCCTAGATATCCAAAAACCTAACCCTAGGAGATGAAGTGCCAAAAGTCATGTGGGCCCTGTTTGGGTAAGTTAGTACATCAACTTCTCGGGGTCGTAACTTTTGCATACGATCTTTGTTTTAGGCGCATGATAGCCCGTTGGAAAGGTATCGTCAAGGAGATTCATTTTGGGGTAACATAGAAGGTTATTCTAAATTGCTCCCCATTTTCCCAAAAAATGTCGTTTAGGGCCTCAAAACGGCTCCGAAAGTTTCAGGACCCGAAAAACTGCTAAAAATAGTAAATTGCCAAAATTGCTAGAAAACTGTTTTGAGCCAGTTGGAAAAGGTGGGTGGCCACCGATATCCACCTGGATCAGATGCCCAGTAGTGTGTCATAACTGCCAACTGCCAGGACACTATGCAAGAGAATTTCCACTTCCACCAACGACTTGTATGTATTGTCGCGCATCAGATCATGATACAGAAGAATGTTCGACACTATTAGTAAAGATCCAGGAAAAGAGGATTCAAAACAATCAGAATGTTTAGTTGATTTCAGCAGAAGCGAGAGACGAAGGAAGAAACATCAACATAGTGACGCGCAAAGGTGCTAAAACAAGAGATGATGCATCCAAACAAGAACCAGTACAGCACCAGTGGATTAAGAAGAATATCGATCCACCCAAGCGATTTGAGGCAGGAAAGGAGAAGGAGACCTTTAAGGAGGCTAGAAAAGAATTTCCCAAGCAGAATGTTGCGTCTACATCTACCACGCAACATAATCAAGACATCCCAACGTATGAAATGTCGTCAGCGTTGGACCATACCAATGAAGTCCACCTGGGAAACCAAGTAAGTTGTACTAAATCTTTCCTGAAGTCCTCTATTCAAGTATTTAAGGATCCATCATATGTTTTAGTACTACAGAATCTATTAGATTGATGTACCACAAACTCTGAGGGAAATTTTGAATAGAGGATTGTCAATCACCTCCATTCCAGAAGGAGAACCAGCAGAGAGTTTAGATTGAATGCCAACATCAGAGATTTTAACATGGGCGATGTGATATTAGATCTGGGATCTAAAGTGAATGTATTGCCCAAAAAGACATGGCAATGCATGGGAGAACCTACCTTAGGTTACTCACCAGTCCAACTGAAGTTAGCAAACCAACACAAATTTTTGCCAATAGGGAGGCTGAAAGGGGTGACAGTATATCTGGATCGAGTGCGCACTAAGGCAGACTTCGAAGTGATTGAAATCGTGGATGGCACAACACCATATCCAACATTATTGGGATTGGATTGGGCATTTGACAATCAGGCGATAATCAACCTGAAGACCAAGAAGATGACATTTGAGTCGGGAGAATAAATGGTTATTGCGCCTCTAGATCCATCAGAAGCCAAAATATTTGTGGAACCAACATGTTTAGATCTGGAAGAAATTATACAGTTGTACCGAACCACCACGCACACTGAAGATTACATTAATCCAACTGTCAATGGTGTACTTAGCTGGAGAAGTATCACATCATGTGCTTCCGACTCAGACATGGGTCTGGAGAATTGGCAACAGTGCCTACATGAGGTCTCAACCAGAATATGCACACGAATAGACCGCGCAGTAAGGTGGGTTGGGACAGAAATCAAAGAACCTCCAAGTTTTCATGGAATCAATAACTTGGAAGAATTCCTAACAAGATATGAAGATGAAGTATTAGATAGTCAGAGATTGTTTTCTCTCAACATCGCACTTAGGGCTACACCTGCAAGATGGTGGGGTTCACACAAAGAAACAATCAAGGACTAGTACCAATGAAAAAGACTATTGCGCATCAGATTCAATGCAGAGAAAAAGAGGAGTGGAGCTCAGAAATATAATGGACAGGGGGCACCAACGTCACTCTTGGAGAAGTGTAGAGAATTGTGGAAAATGACACCCCCAGAGAAATGGCCTCATCATTTTGTACACACACTAGAGGGCATCCCAACAAACTGGTACACGGATCAGGAACTGCGCAAAGGAACTACGAGTTGGACAGTACTACAACAGAACTTTATAATCACTTTCTCATTTGAGCATGAGAACCCCAACATAGATACAACACTTAAACAAATAAGAGGGGTGAAATTCATCAAGGAACCTGAAGTTGAAATCATAATAGAAGAACAACAACAGAATAGACAGATAATGAAAGAACTGTTTCCATGCTACCATGTGCAAGAAGAAGGACCAGATGAAGATGACACGTGCAATCTTCAAATCGAGGAAGTTGAGGGCGAAAGAGAAGTGGAAGGTCCACCACTAGAATCAAAAGTAATTGTTGCGTCGATCAAGGTGAAAAAAGTCAACATTGGGATAGTTGAGAATCCCAAAATGGCCAACATTGGGGACTAATGGGACGAGCCAACAGTGGAAAGGATAACGGAATTACTACATGAGTATAGTGACTTGTTCCCAACGACCTTCACAAAAATGAAGGGTATTGTCGGAGAACTTGGAGAGATGAAGATCCCTCTCAAACCGGAGCCAAGACCTATCAGACTGAGGCCTTGCAGATTGAACCCCATATACAAGCAAAAATTGACAGAATGTTGGAAGCAAGAATCATAGACCCTGTAGCAGAATTAGAATGGATAAGCCCCATGGTAGTTCAGGAGAAGAAGAAAGGAGGCATAAGAATCTGTGTAGACATGAGAAAGCTCAATGATGCTTTCCTACATGATCCCTTCCCTAGACCCTTTACAGATGAAGTCCTAGAAAATGTGGGAGGTCAGGAAGCATATTCATTCCTTGATGGATTCTTAGGCTACCACCAAATCAATATAGCACCAGAAGATCAGTACAAGACTACCTTTGCAATAGAATGGGGATGCTACCAGTACACAGCCATGCCTTTTGGACTGAAGAATTCACCAGCAATTTTTTCCAGAGCAGTCATTGTTGCCTTCAAAGAATTCATCCATCAGTTTCTAGACGTATATTTGGATGATTGGACAGTGTACATCTTGTTGAAGGATCATGTAGAGGTGTTGAGGTTGATGTTAGAAAGATGCAGGCAATGCCAAATTTCCTTGAACATTAAGAAATGTATATTTGGGACGCCCTTTAGAATTCTATTTGGTGACATAGTATGCAGACAAGGTTTGATCATGGATCCTGCAAAGATTGCAGTCATTGTGAACTTACCACCACCAAAATCAGTGCGCCAGTTGAGGGCCACATTGGGACATACAGGATATTACAAGAAATTTATAAATGGGTATGCGCAGATCACTGCGTCGATGGAGAAATTGCTCAAGAAGAATACTAACTTTCAATGGAAGGAGGATTGTCAATGCGGATTAGATACCCTGAAGGAGAAGATGGTCACAACACCCATATTAGTCTTTCCAAATTGGGAGAAGACATTCCATGTACACGTAGATGCATCAGTCATTGCCTTGGGAGCTATTTTGGCGCAGCCAATAGCAGGAGAAATGGATCATCCTATAGCATTTTCTAGCAGGAAACTGTCATAATCGGAGCAGAACTACAACACTACAGAGAGGAGAGGCCTAGATATGGTCTACGCGCTTCAGAATTTCAGACATTATTTACTGGGAAAACATTTTAGGATTTTCACAGATCATTTATCCTTTAAGTACCTAGTCAACAAGTCAGTGTTGGGGGGGGAGAATCTTTCGATGGTTACTGTTGTTTCAAGAATTTGACTTTGAAGTCATAGTTAAACTAGGGAAGCTGAATGCAGGACCTGATCACTTGTCAAGGGTCACCAATGGTGAGGAGCCTACAAATTTAGAGGATACCTTCCCTAACGCGCAGTTATTTTCAATTCAGATCGTGAATGAATATTTTGCTGACATTATTGAGTATTTAAGTACAGGGACTGCGCCACAGGAATATAACACCGCGCAGAGGAAAAATATGGTTGTTCGAGCAACCAACTACCAGTTGATCACTCGACACTTATATAAAATGGGGGCAGACAAAATCTTGAGAAGATGCATGCTAGAACACATAAGGCTTAGGATATTGGCAGAAGCCCATGAAGGAATAGCGGGAGGACACTATGTAGGCAAAGCTACCACACAGAAGGTACTGCACGTGGAATTATGGTGGCCAACTATTCACAGAGATGTAAAGGAATATTGTCAACAATGCGATGTTTGTCAGAGGGTCGGCAAACCAAACGGATGGGATGAGATGCCCTTACATCCACAAGTGATGCTATAAGTGTTTGACAAATGGGTTATCGATTTTGTTTGGCCAATTCACCCACTAGCAAATAGATCAAGTGCAAGATACATTATCACTGCAACGGAATACCTCTCAAGATGGGTAGAGGCAACACCAGTTAAAGATTGCAACGCAAAGACCGTAGCACACTTCCTGTTTGAACATGTGCTCACCAGATTTGGATGTCCGAGGATTCTTATGAGTGACCAAGGCACTCACTTTATCAACAACACTATCAAAGCCCTAACTGAAGAATTTGAGGTCTACCGTCAGAAAAGTACACCATAGCATCCTTGGGCAAATGGAACAGTGGAAGCCTTCAACAAGATTCTAGAGAATTCCTTAACCAATATTTGTAATGTCAATAAGGATGACTAGGATTCAAAGATACCACCAGTATTATGGGCATATAGAACTACCTATAAAAAGTCGACAAGAAAAACCCCATTCAGATTGGTATATGGACAAGAAGCAGTGATGCCACTAGAATTTTTGGTACCCAGTCTGTGCATAGAAGTGATTACGAACATGACAGAACGAGGCATAGTACAAGAAAGGTTAAGTCAACTGATGAGCATGGAAGAAGATAGGATTCTAGCAGGCTTCCACCAAGAAGCACAGAAAGCAAGGGACAAAGCGTGGAACGACCAACATATCAAAAGAAAGAGTTTCAAGGAAGGAGACCTAGTCCTACTGTATGACAAGTTTTTTCAACATCGAGGAAAGTTCAGAATGAATTGGTTAGGACTATACGAGGTCAAGACTGTCACAGACAAAGGAGTTGTATAGTTAAAGGACTTAGGTGGAACATAACTTAGAGGAATGGTCAATGGGAGTCGATTGAAGCTGTATAAAGACAGTCGACCACCAGCAACATGACAGTTATGGCGCAGTAAAAAGAAAAAAACACCACGCAAAAATGTGTGCATGAAGGAGAACAAATCAGTGCGATGAAAAGAAAAAAAAAGAGTCAGCACGCACAAGTCATTGAGTCAGCTCAGAAAAATCAGAAATATTGCGCCAGAAGCAAAGGTGATGGAAGCCAAGGACTCTGTGTGCCCATAAATCCCAGTGTGCCAAAAAAAGGACAGATAGTCGAAAAGCTCGGCAATTCTAGAAATGACGGTTGTGGAAATCATGCGCCAATTGGCAGCCAAGGTTGAAATTGCGACAGCCCGTACACATAAGTAAAGAACATAGTGCGATGGAAATGGTAAAGGTTCGAAAACAAGACGCAAAGGATGACAGTTAACACATACAACGGTACCATGTGTAGGACACGCCACCAAAAGTGAAACAAGGGACAATTGTCAGTGTAGAACAATTGTCACTCAGTCGTCCCACTGTAAATTCAGAAAAAGGGAGAAAAAGCCAGTCATTGTATCAATCGCTAAGGAGAGAACGCAGAGTCGAGTAGAAGAGAGCTAGAGCGAGAATTCGACCAAGAATTCACCGAATTCTTACATTTCGAGCCTATACCCCGTCTAAATGTCACCACCATGAGTTGGAGAGCCAGGCAAGACTGGCAAGAACACACACAGTACTACTCGCACGATAGATGCAAGGGAACAAATGGCACCTATAGTGGTGGATCTGGATGCACTCCACACACCGGAGTATGAAACAAACCTGGTAACAGTGGAAGAGGACTAGAACCTAGCACATTCGGTCAAGGCGATGGAAGAGGATCTCGAGAAAATTGAGGCAGATAATTCAAAGGGGCAAGGGAAACGAGAGACTGAGCAGGCCACGGGCTCAGCGCCATAGAGCCACAAACCAAAGGTAGCACAAGGTGCAGGACACAAGGGTGTACCAGAGGTGGGGGCCTTATCCCCACTAGCCAAACGGAAGGGCTGGGCTAAGAGGGGCACACACAGAGGGTCACAACTGCAGGCAGAAGGGACCCTGATTTTGCCAAAGCTCTCGAGCGGAGTGCGAGTGGATGACTACATGGTCACTCGGAGTCACTTCCATCAAATACTCTGACCATGGCGTGATCGATGTCACTAAGTTCCCAGACTTGGCATCATCAGTCTACTTGGAAAGCAGGGGAGCAGGCTCATCAAGGATACCATTGATAGAGTCGGCGCAGTGGATCTTTATGTTGTATAATACAGACATCATGAATTTGTTGGATGCCCCACACTTCGGGAGGGGAAAGCCTGTCAATTCCTGCGTCAAGCAATTCCTTGCACGCATCCATGTAGGAATTTTATGGATGGATAGGTCAATGCCTATCATTGTGGACCTCATCGGGGGAATTACAAGGTTACCCACAGATGGAGAAAAGTTAGAGAAGTACTTAGAGAACAAAACACGAGCCAAGGCCATCTCAGATGAGATCAAGGCTAAGTATGGCGCAGAACGAGGCAACAAGGGAATCAAGATCAGTGACATTAATGATCCGGTGACAAGGTTTGCTACCAAGTTACTCGGGTGCAAACTCATGCGCAAGTGTCAAAAAGAGGAAGTTTTGGCTGGTGTGGTCGTCGTTGCCATGTAGTGTGCCAAGGGGAGCTCAATGAGTTGGGCTCCATACCTCCTCAATTCATTCTTGGAGGATTTCAAAGACACACAGGACTGGGGCTCTGAGTTCCACTACTCATGGCTACTTATCCTCATTGGCCTCATGGGTTGGAAAGAACCGGTCTACAATACGTATCTGGAGAGACCAGGAAAGTGTGGCACAGTGCGCTACACATCATTACGCAGCAGCACAAACCCGAAGAGAAAGAAGATGAATATGGACACATTTTCGCGGTATTTCACAAAGATGCAGGAGTTGAATACAGATACATGGCACATTACACCAGAGATTGTCCAAAAGTTTGGACAGGTTGCCAACTTCAGGGAAACGTGGCACATCTTATGGATGCAATCCAATCACGACAAAGCCAAGGAATGGCTACAACTTAACTACTGCATCACGCAGAAGGAAATCCAAAGAGACGTCTAGGAGTGGCTTGAAGAATGTAAGGTACCCCAGATTGCAACAAAGGTACAAAGCGCACGACCTCGGATGCAGGATAGACCAGCCCCAGCACACCAAACAAGCACCAATGAGGTAGGCACCATGAAGAGAAATGCCCAAGGCCAAGAGGGGAGAAGAACCCCAGCCAAGAAGAAACCACACACATAGGATAGACCACCAAGGGAGTCTACACAGGCTCCACCACGCACAGAACAACCACCCATACACTCAGCGGAAGAAGTGCAAGTGGACGAGATAGACGTAGGGGCCCAAGAAATCCCTAAGGCGAAAGAAATAGGCACAAGAACACATGAAATCCCCGAGGAAGGAGATCAAGGGACAGGAACCCAGGAGATTCCTGAGGCTGGAGAAATAGGGACAACTATTACAGGGGATACCCAGAGACCTCCTAGTACTGAGCCATTAGCTACCCAGGAGAAGAGGCAAGGGGAGCACACCAGTGGAAGTTGAAAGAAGACAAAGGCCCACAAGCCACATAGCCATATTTCACTAATCTCATACGATGTGGAATTAGTTGTGTCAGTAGTCGAGGAGAGATTGGCTGAAGTATGGGAGAATGCGGAGAAGCATAGGGCCTCAATCGTCGATTAAGTGCAAGAGGTAAAAACTGCGCTAGAGTAGTTAAGGATCTGGTCAGCACAGGCACCAAAAGAAACACTGACGTAGGCTAAGGAAGAGGTGGGGTGCCAGTGCCCGACACGGTACAGTTTGTAGCACAACCTAGTGCTAACTTCGTCATCACGCCAGAGATGATGTTCATTGATGAAGAAACAACGCAGAAACCTCTGAAAGACATCAAGACATTAGATGTGGCGTTGGCCAAGATTCCAACAAAAGCGATGTACAAGCTTCTGGTGAGCGTCGCGCAGGAGATTCACTCCAGAGCAAGAGCGGACGCCACAAACATATAGATAGCCCAGACAGAGACTATCTCGTTGAAGGAGGCCCTCAACCTTGAGGCGAAGCAAAAAGTGGATGAGATGGAGCAGCAAATCCACATGTTGTTTCAAACAATTCTTGAAAGCACAAGTGACGAGGCAAGGTCATTCGGAGAGAAGTTGTGCAGGATAGAGCAGACTATCTAGGAGTACAAGGAGAGAACCAAAGAGCTGGGGGAGTGTGTCACACCCCTGACTCCTGCAAAATTCAGATCGCAGTGAGAACAAGAGGCGACAACAACCGTGGAGGGCATCGACCAAAGTATTAAGATAGTCACGGCATTGTTAGAGAAGAGCGAGCAACTCTGGACTCACCTACTAGAGGACGGGAGCCTCCAGAAGCTACAGGATAAGGAAGCCAAAATCCACGCAGCAATGGCGGAAGTGAAGTAGTGACAGAAAACACTGAAACTGCCAAAGAAGATCAAGACCACAATGGAATTAAAGGCTCTGCAGTTGGACGAGAAAACATTATAAGCATAGAAGACAACAAGACGAACGTTGTTGGAGCCCCTGCAAGAAAAGGTGGAGCAGTTGGTCATGGAGACTGACGCAGCTAAGAAGAACATCGAGAAAATCAAGGCCAAAGGTGGAGAGATTTTATAGTCTCCCATCATAGAGAAGGTGGTCACTAGTATGGCCAACAAGAGCAGTCAGGCTCAATAACAGTGCCAGGTGATCAAAATCTGGACCAGGGGTCAAAATTTAGCTCAAAAATCAAAGTTCTCGGAATTGCCTCAAAACAAATGGGTGCGTAGCCCTTGTCGTCACGAACCCAACGCAACTCATTTGGGTTCAAACGGACGTCGGATGAGAGAGATATCGCGATCTGTTCGAATCGCCAAACAGGTAAAAAAAATTATGTTGACTGTGCAGTCCGTACAGTCCATATGGATGATGATGTGGTAGATCGTATGACACGTGGCAGAGGTCGTACGATGATGTGGCACGATCGTACACTGAGGTGGCAGATGGTGATGTGGCATTCACTCATTGGCAGATGTGGTCGAATCAATTTGTGACACGTGGCATTTAATGGGCGAATGGTGTGGTGCCACGTGGCCCAGTCATGGGCTGCCACATGACACCGTTGTAATTCGTTGTTTGTTCAAAATATTATGGAGTCCATGGGGATCGAACCCTGGACCTCCCCACCGTGCAAAGTCTTTGCAAAGTCCATGCTGCCAATGCGCCACCATAGTAGTTCTTACTATATAACGTTTTCATATATATTTAAGTTGATATGTGTTATGGTTTGGGCGTGGGTCGGGCCAGGGCTAAGCCTCGGCCCCTAGTCACATATGAATTCAATATGACCACCAGCGCGCGTTTGTCAAATGGATCCGGGATTCACACGAGAGTTTGGTTTTGTTTTCAAATGGTTGAGTTTATGCGTCGACACGTGTCGCACCCACAACAAATCTTGGAACGTAGCCCTTTTGCGCGTTAAGATGAGGTCACATGGTGACCACATGTCCACGGCCTTTGCGGTTAGGGGCTGGGAACGCCCTAACCGTCCTACAATTTGCATGGTTATGCGGTTGTGCGCCGGTGCTGGGTTTAAGCACGTAAAAACGTGCGTGAGCTAGGTTGGGCACATAGAGGTGCGTTTTAGCGAACCAGAGACAGCAAGATTGAAGGAAGAAAATGGCAGGAGGCCTATCTTCTTCATTTTTTTGGCCAAATGAGGTGCCGAAAAAACCCAGCTAGGGGTTTTTGGATGTTCTGAATCCATTAGCATTGTTTTCATAGCCATTTGAAGACTTCTTTTGTAGGTTTTTAACCATTGAAGTTTCAGGAAGCTCCAGGGAGCTTGAAGCCCTCATTGTTTGAGGTCATGCTCAGATGAGCCTATGTTTGTTTTCTGTGATTGAATAATCATTTTTGATTAATTATTATGCTCTGAACACTTTGGGATAGGTTTCAGATCCATTTGAGGACTTTTACAGGTGTTTTTGCCAAAGAGAAGCTCAGAGAAGCTTAAGGCCACATGTAGAAGAGGTCATGCCCGGATGAGCCATGATCCGTTTTTAGAGTTTTATTAGTCATTTTTGGGATTTTTATGTATTCTGGTCCCAATGGTACAGCCATAATTTCCATTGGAGTTGAGTAGCAGCTTGTAAAATAATCTTTGACAAATTAATCCCAGAGAGCCAAGTCCATTGATGGAGGCTTAAGGAGATGTAGCCCAGAGAGGGGTGAACTCCTTTATCATGTTGTTCTTGTTGTGAGTGTTTGCTGGTTATTATTTGCTGCAAGTTATTTTTGTTGTGGTATTTATGAAAACAACATATTTAATCTTGCAAAGACCTCACACATAAACATTTACAACAAGATGCTTAAACTTGGCACATAATTTATCTTGCATATTTTAACACATTGAGCAAGGTCCCGTCAAGTTTATTTTAATGAAGTACAGGGTGCTTGCATAGCACAACAAGTTAGCCTTCTATTTTCAGATCACCAGGGAATAAGGAAGATGTACGAGGCACTGCAGCAGGCAGTGTCCGACGCAGGAGGCAAGCAGTGATATTGGAGTAAGTCAAGCAGTGACTTGGGATAAGTCATGATGTCAGTGTTGGGGGCCTATTGGGTACTGGCCCATTTTGGGGAAAAGGCACGACGTGGAGGTGAGACAGTTGGTAGAAAATCATGTGAGGCATGCATGCAAGAAGAAGGAAAAGAAAGACAACTGGAAAAAAAGCAGCGGAAGAAAGAGTGCATGCAGAGGAGAAAAGAGTGCAAGGACAACATGCAAGAAGAGCTAAGCAAATTAGGGTTTTGGTAAGAGAATGTAATAGTCGATGAGCCAAGAATAGATATAAATAGACACCTAGAAGGTCTAGGGGGGTGTTTGGGGTCTTAGATGATTGTTATGAGTTACTCGCATGAGATAGAGTAACAATTCTATGACACAGATATGATTTGATACCTTTTTGTAAGTTGTTGAGCTATGGGGGGAAAAGGGACTCAACCTTAAGGGTTAGATCGCAGGTTGAGGAGCCTGGTGTGATCTAGTCATCCTCGTAAAGGTTGGGGAGTCTGGTTGATGAATGTATGAACAAATTTATAGTGCGCACGGTGCCATGCACGACAGACCTATAATAAAAGAGCCTTGGAGCCAAATCTTTGTGGACGTAGCCCAAGAGGGGGTGAACCACAATAGCTCATGTGTTGTGTGGAATGATTATTGGTTGTATCTTTGTTTTTAATGGTTAAATCTTATATATATGCTTGATGAAGTAGTTAGATCTCTTTATTTACATGCATATGTAAGGAACAACATGATAACTAAGATCGATGAATGACGTAATGTTTCTTAATAAAATAAAAAGAATCCATAGCACGCACTAACAGATTCCCACTTAATCCTGGACTGCAAGCATTTGAGTATTGCAGTCACCCATTAAGACTATCTTGGGTGAGACTACGTAGTGCACTCTGTGTACTACATTGCCTTCTGGTTCACCACGAGGGCCAATAGTTTTAGAGGCTTTGTTGGAACCCTAGTAGACATGAACCTGGGTCAAACATGTTAAAGCATAGCTCAGATAAGCAACCAACATGTGGCTGATACTGGTGTGGCATAGGGACACCAATAGGGTTGTAAACTGGTTGAGGTGGATAATTGTAGCCAGCAGGCCCCCCCATATGTTGTTGTTGTTGACTAGCAAAGGTAGGATTTATTTGTTGAGGAACATGCATAAAAGGTGAAGGGAAACCCATTTGGCCCTGGGGAGGATAACCAGTGTAACCCGGGAGAGGATAGTTAGCTTGATTAGCTTGAGGTGGATAAGCAAGTTTCCCTTGAGGAGGGTAACTAGGTTGACACTTAGGAGGGTAAGGATTTGGCCCTTGGGGAGGAAAATATGATTGACCTTAACGACCCCAAGTGGGATTCGGGACTCCCAGGAAAGGTTGTCTAGAATGTAGTCCACAAGGATTGGGATTTGGGATTCCTCCTTGCGGGTTAGGGTTTGATGGTCGTCCCGAATGTGGTTGATGGAACCGACGTTCTTGGGGTGGTCCCTAGGATTGTGGGGGGTTTTCGATGAATGAAGGTTGATGTTGTCCCCTTGCGATTGGTTGGGAAGCAACTGGAGTATGACCGGTAAGAGGGGGTTGCCCCCGAGTTGGAATTTGCATGTTGGAGAATGGTTACCCTCTGGTAGGGATTTGACCCATAGTTGGTTTTATGTGTGTGGAAGGGTTTTGCATTTTGGGATGTGAAGATGTCCTAATAGGATTTTGTCTAGTAAACGAAGTAGTAACTTGAAGAGGAATAGTAGGCGTAACCATTAGGGTGCTTTGCACATGGCTAGGTAACACGACTCTTGTGTCACTATGAACTTTCCCTGAAGTGGTAGCAATATTGATTGACGGGACGGATGATGGGTTGACCTGATGGTCTTGTTTCTCCACAGTCGGTGGTAGAGGCATGTGGAGGGTCAAAAGGCGGTCGACTAAAATTAAATTTTTCGTAAAGATATTGTCTCGATGGATTTCTCCATATAGAACGAACATGAGTTTGATGTGGATCTACCATTTCAGGAGAATGGACAGGGGTTGTGTATTCTTCGTTAAAATTTGGATGTATTGGTTCCATATCTAAGTGATTATATGGCCTTGACGACGGACGATGGTAATCTTCTACTATAACGTTACCCAAGGAGTCCAATCGGACAAGGAGTGGATCGAGAGAAACTTGAAAAGTAGGTTTTACATGAAAGGTGGAACCTTCATCAATCGTAACTAAGGCTCTCCTGGTATTTGCTAGAAAAGGAGTAACAGCACTCCCGACATCTGAATGGTTCTCGACCTCTTCACGGTAAGTGTCTTCAGGTGAGTTAGGAGGTAAGGGTTCATAGCCTTCTAGAGGCAACCCTTGCATCCTACATGATCTACGAAGACCTTTATTGTCCACAGTCACAATTTTTAAAGACAATTAAAGTAAACAAACAACACTTGTTCAAAAATTTAGAAAACCAACAAGCAAACAATGCCTTCTCTCAATGACCATACTAATTGGTGATGAAATCCAACATCCCGTGATTAAATTGAGAAGGGGTTGTGATATGAGTGGGTTGATTAGTTACGTTGGCGACCTGCTTAACAGACTTACACCTTGGTGCAAGCTTCCTCATGGTTTTACTCGTGGATTACCCTCCAAGGAGCCCGAGTGAGTTTTACCAACGTTTGTTCCATGTACAACAAAGACTTCTCTTCATTGTCACCTCGTGTAAGGACCCTAAATATTATGGCTACTAAGGATACCAGCTCGCAGTCGTCCTCTGGGTAGGTACAGTCGACAGTTGAGTTCGAACGTATGGGCAGGATATCAAGTCTGAAATCCTTCAAGAGAACTGAGGACAAGTGGACTGGTAAACTCTAGAGGACCCCGAACAGATTCAAAATTCATGAAGCTCCGAGACCAAATGAAAACAGTTAAGCCTCAAGAAGAACCCCCAATATACAATTGTACTACTACGAACAATTGAGCCTCGGAGGGATAATCTGTGTTGCTCTCCTGAACGCGACCTCGTGTTTAACCCGTGTATGAGAGGGCGATCCCAGCTATGCTTATATGAAAATTGGATTTACTCTTCCTATCACAAGATTATGTGTTTGTCTTGAATGCTTTGGAGAGTTATTCTCGTAGCCTATTCCAAAGCTCTAGTCTTAGTCTATTGTTGGTGTAAAGATTTGAAAATAAAAGTTTCTAGTTTGATTTAATTAGTGTTCATTTTCATGGTTGTTTGTTACACAAAGGTGAATGACAGTGAAACTGATGATGTTTGATACTCGACTCCAAACAAGACGAAGAGAATGAGATGCAAAATTTCTTTTAAATGAACTTCTAGCTATAGGAAGGAGAAGAGTTCCTTTTCTTTCACTAACAAACACTCAAGAATGCAAAGTTTTATACAATTCCATTCTCAACAAAAATTCAAAATTGTAAATAAATCCTTTCAAATATCCAAAACCAGTGCATACAAGTATTTCTTTGTTTGGTTGTAAATGCCAATTAAGATGTTCATCTAATTCTTCGTGCTTTCACTAATACTAAAAAATGACTTCACTATTGTGATTTTAAAAAGTGGAAGCAAAAGTACACAAACAAAGACACTCTCAGCAGTCAATAAGAGACTAAAAGAAGAACAAACTATCCACTCAAAGAAAAACACCAAAAAGCAAAAAATCAGACTTAATAGCCTTCCAGAATTGAGTAAGCGATCAAAGACAAAGTAAACAATATTGAGATCAATGACTTTCCTTATCACAACCTCCAATCAATTAGATAATCAAAAAGAGCAGCAAAGAGAAACCAATTTTGAGAGAAAACGGTCAATTTTGCAATAAGGAAAGACAACACAAACCCAATCAAGACTAAAAGAATGAAAAGCAACAAGTTTTAAGTCAAACAGAAGACAAGATATGACAGAATAGGATCTGAGTCATAGAGAAAGACCCAAGAACTATGCCCAGCAAGCAAACAGTCGACAATTTTTTAAGGCAAGAAAAATCAACACTCTGGTAATCAAGGCATCAGAGCGCTAAAACGCTCCCTAATACACTATAAGGGAGCGTCGATCAAGCAATCAGTGCTCTGACTTAAACTGTAGAAGGTGCTAGTCCTGAGACAAGTTTTAGAAAAAACCAAAAAACTCAAAAACTCAGGGAAATTCAATCAGAGACTTTGTGAGACAACTTAGCAAAGATGAAAAGATGTAAGGATGGATTAAATCAGCAAACGGGATCTAACGATAGGCAAGAGCCACAGAAAAACCAAGGAAAGAACAAAACTGAAATTTCGCTCCCCAGTTGAGTTGCCTATTTCTGTTGCTGAATAATTCCCCTGCTGACACGTGAATTTTCCCTTGAAGTAAAGCCCCTCTACCAAGACAAAAAACTAACTTTGGACACTACCATTCCTATAGATTAATTATGCCCATAGAAAAAGAGAGAAGGAGGGATAGTATGATGTACCTCATTTTCGAAGTTTGTCCAGATTGCTCCAATACGCGAGTTCCAATCAATACCTGTAATGGATGACAAGGGACAAACAATTATCTCCAACTGTAATGCATTAGAAAGAATCAATCTATCTATGAAAGATTAAAACAAGCATATACACGTACATGTAAACACATACTAGAAGAAAATAGGCCAGGTATATTGATGAGAACTTTTAAAGAGATACTTACAATCTTCAAATGATGTTGCAGCAGCCTCTCCAAGTCCTCTTCGACCAACCCCTTGCTCAAAAGATCCACATCAAAATAGCAATACTTTGTTGATAATTTTCCTCCCTTGTTCAAAACACCTCCATTTATAAGCTTTGAGAGGCCCAACCACCTTGGTTATATTTGTGATTAGTTGAGAATATGAATCCATTAGTTGTGATATCTCCCTTAGATGCAGCTTGAGGGATAGATTCGATCCATCCATAGATGTCTTTAGAGAAAAAGGGGATTTCTTCTTAGATTTGCTCAACCAATTCGTCGCTCCCTTACAATGGGCAAAAGAGCGCTACAACACTTCCTGCTAGATAGACAAAGAGCGCTAACGCTTTCTGTATATGAACAGGGGAGCGTTGATCTTCCAAAAGTTGCCAAGATGACCAATTATCATAGAAAAACACTTTGTTTCGACTATAAAATGATGGGGCTTCTTCTTCTAACATGTTTTAGGGGTTTTGATGGTGTCATTCACGATCCGACACTTACATGACGAGAATGCGACACTTACGACAATGAGAATGTGACATTATCGAAGTGGCGAATCTTGATGTGTAACGCCAGTCAAAAAAAAAAAATCTTGAACTATTCTTCAAGGCTGGTGGTATAAGTTCCCAATTGCATCAAGCAATCAACACCTAACACCATATCCATCTCATCGAGTGGTAGAGTATATAATTTTGTTTGTAGTTCTAATTCTTGTATTTGAATCAAGACATTATGACATCTTCCTACTCCCTTCACCTTTTATTCATTAACAACCATAACTGTGAGGTCCTTGGTGGGGTACACAAAAAGGCTTAATTGGTGGTTGTATTTGGTATTTTTGGTTAATAGTTTTTTTTAGACATGTCTTCTTTGTTTCTATATTGTTGGGTGCATGAGATTGAAGTTATTGAGAGTGTTGGCATCGCTTTGTCATCTATTTTTTATGTTTCCATTTTGAACTTATTTGGTTAACTTGTTCTATCCTAACTCCTTTTTTGAATTGTGGTTGATGAGTTTGGACTTACTGGCGTATTTTCGTAGGTTATGGGTTATATCATTGACTCATCTCATTGTTTAGTTAGTCAATAAAAACTTCTTTATGTTCATTAGTTTTTCTTGACACTTTGTACATTGTCGTCCCCTTAAAGAATGTTTTGTCCTCAAAGCATAGTAAATAGGATTCTCTCTAGCTAAGCATGCTTTCTTAGTGGCATCATTTTTTTCATTGACTAGTCACGAAGTGAATGGGTGTAATCCATTTGACCTTTCATTAACCTAATGATTTATATTTATTATATTTTTAGTATTATTATGCTTATTGCAATTACACTAAAGAAGAAAAACAACCATCATCGAAGTTGCTACTAAGTACCTAGTGTTGTGATGCCTCAATCTTCACTTCTTATTCTTGTTGTCCAATTTTATAGTATTAATTCCTGCAAACCCGGTAGGGATTATCAACCCCAACATATGGTTCTCGTCTAACCTGTTAATTTTTTGTAGTTTCAAGTGGGTATTCTCACGTGGCCCTAGGTGTTGAGAATGTGGGAATCATCGTCAGCACCACATTGCACTTTTGTTTGGGTAAAAACGCCCTTAGAATGAAATTGGGGCTTCATGGGCTTTGTGGGTTTGTGTTGGGGATTCACACCCACATGTGTGACTAATTTGATTATGACTTTGTGGAGGGGCTTCTTAAGTTAACCCCTATACTTGTATAAATAAGAATAATTTCATTGTGACATTTCCGTGGAGCAATAAGTGTGCAGAGAGCTTGGTGATTTTAGTCCAGCCTTTGGTGACCTCAGTCCATCCATGGAGGAGGTTGTAAGTCCTTAGTTTCGTTGTCTTGGTCTTGTTTTGGGAAGATATTGATCCAGATTTAGGAGTGAAACGAACTAATTAACAGACTGAATACAATAAACACAGAGATAACACAGATATCGAATGAACAATATATTCTATTGAATAATGAAATAGGTTGAAACTGTAAAATTGCAGAACGAAAACACTTGCTCAAATGGTGGTAGCTATCTCTGAGAAAAGATGTGGCTGCTACACGCATCCATCTGAGCGGAATGAATTACAATGAGGATCTAGAGGCCTTTTTTATATTACTCATGAATGCCAAAACCCTAGACATCCAAAAACCTAACACTAGGAGATGAAACCTCAAAAGTCATGTGGGCCCCTATGGGTAAGTCGGTACCTCAACATCCCGAGGTCGTAAATTTTACATATGACCTATGTTTTAGGCGCGTGATAGCCCGTCAGAAAGGTATTTCATAGAACTACACATTTTGCAAGCCGATGGTGTAGGGATGCAAGTGCGGTGTCATTGGCAGGTCCATCCGCTTAACAACCTCTGTCGAAATCGGGTTCTTCTTACTACCACTATCAACAATGAAATGAAGTAGAGCCCCCTTTACCCACATCTGCGAGTGAAAGAGATGTTCCCCTTCCTATGGTTCTTCTAGTTCACTTGGTCGGACATTGGTGGTAGCAACAATAGCACTAAGTTCAACATCAATAATTCGCTTCCCTCCTCCAGGATTTGATTCAAAATCATAATCGACCTCTGACACGAAAGCCTTTAGTTCGGCCATGTGTGACTGCTTGGAGCAACAATCTTCGGTGTTGTGGCAAGGGATTTTATGGTACTCACACCATTTTCCCGTGTCCTTCTTCATCTTCTCATTGCCCTTCTTGTGTTGCGGCTTAGACTGGTTGTCCTAAGGGCAACCATCTTGACTTGGTCCCTTGTTGTGTGGGATGGGATCGCCTTTGCCCTGTTTCAACTATGAGATGTTTGCAGATCCAAACTCTCGCCTTTTCTGCTTAAATTCTCATTTGATCTTGACAACGTATCTATAATTCGTGCCCAATGAGGCGATGTCCAGAAACTCCATTTTTGTTTGAATGTATCTATGCAAACAGTTGTGGTATTTGAGCACCATGTGACACTTAGAATCTTTGATACCCAATTTGGTGTGCAGGGTATGGAAAATATTGGTGAAATATGGTACTGTCTGGTCCCTTTCTTGACGTAGGGTGGTCCATCTGGTGTACTGGTCCTCATAGCTTCCAACAGGGTAGTATTGTTATTTAATGGCCTCCCGGAAGGAATTCCATGTAGGGTCCACCACAAACATTGCAGATTCCTCTACGACCCTTTGCTTAGAGTAAGTATCCCACCAGTCTTTAACATGGGGAACAACCTTGAGGAGTGCAAAAGTGATATTTTCCCTATTGGAAAAATTGTGGATCGAAAAATACCCTTCGAGCAGATTCAACCATTTATCTACAACATCTACATCTATCAGTCCTTCAAATAATGGAATATCAAATTTTACATGTACCTTCAAGGGGGTTGCATGGCTGCTTGATGAAGATGCTTCTCCTGTGGGCAACCGTCGAAGGATCTGCGTGAAGTTGTCCATCATCTCATTCCTTTGTCGCGTGAGGGCTTCCTCGAGCAACATTTTAATAGGATCTCCTACTCCATCATCTTTCTTTTCATTCCCCATGGGCTGTTGTGAGGTTCGGCGTGGTCAATCTTCCAATGGCTCGATTGGTTCAAGTCCCAACTTCTTGTACCCAGATCTTGTCAAGGACATGCACGAAGAAAAATAAATGAAGAGCAGACCGCTCTGATACCATTGATCTGGATTTAGGAGCAGAACGAACTGATTAACAGACTGAATACAATAAACACAGAGATAACACATATATCCAGTGAACAATATCTTCTATTGAATAATGAAATAGGTTGAAACTGTAAAACTACAGAACTAAAATACTTGCTCAAATGGTGGTAGCTATCTCTGAGAAGAGATGTGGCTACTACGTGCATCTGTCTGAGCAAAATGAATTACAATGAGGCTCTAGAGGCATTTTTTATAGTACTCATGAATGCCAAAACCTTAGACATCCAAAAACCTAACCCTAGGAGGTGAAACGTCAAAAGTCAAGTGAGCCCCTGTGGGTAAGTTGGTACCTCAACTTCCCGGGGTCTTAACTTTTGCATACGACCTACGTTTTATTCGTGTGATAGCACGTTGGAAAGGTCTTTCAAAGAACTACACATTCCATGGTCAAACTCTCACTCTTTCTATAGTTTGACTGTGGAGAGCCAAAAAAACATTGTTTAGGCATCCAAAAAGGCCCTGGGAATACAATAAGATGTGATGACATGAAAACATACAAAATAAGCCAGTTGGTTTAGGTGAGAGGCCACCAATATCCACCTTGAAGATGTGTAGGGATTCAGACATCCCTAGAAGTGTAGAACCCACAATTACAAAGAAGTACAAAAAAACGTGTTGAACTAAAAACGGGCAAGAGGAGCCAATTGGAATAGGTGAGTGGCCACCAATAGCCAACTGGATCAGATATTTTGTAGAGGAGAGTTGCAACTAGTGCTAGGAGGGTTGTTATAGGTCAAGTGAAGGCTCAACCAACTTAGGAGAGGCAATTGCAACCTAGAGGGATCTTGGCTTGCCTAAGTGAGCCTAACTATAGACCCTTGGGTGACTTGGCCAAGCTTGAGGAGGCTATAGGTGGCTCGGCCTAGGAAGGAGAGGCTGCCATAGGTGATCGGTCTCTTAGAAGAGGATTGCCACAAGTTTTTGGAGGCATCGCCAACTTAATAAAGGAAGCTACATGACTGTGGAGGGGCTAGAAGACAAGCACAAGAGTTCTAGAGGTTGGTACAATAAGTTTTAATGGGTTGTTATTACCAAGAAAAGGGGTTGTTATAGCTAGTATATGAGCAACTCTTAGGGCATATTTTGTATCAGCCTTAGGGAAATTTTTAGGGTTGAAACAACCACTCCAATAACAGGTTTGTGGGGTAGCTTGAGGGCAGTCTTGAAGGTTGTTACATCAATGAACTTAGAGTTGCAATAACAACAGTTTTGGAGACCATGTTTGGGGTTGTTTAGAGGGTTGTAACAACAATTTGGTGGGACCATAACATATATCCTTTGGGGAAAATATTGGACTGTAGATGGGGCTAGAAGGACTCAGCCAACCTTGAGCAAGGATTCATAGAGGCAATGGAGGGTTTTAGGGGGCAAGGGATGCCCTAACCCTCAACCTCAGAACAACAACATTGGCACATAAACCAAGGAGGGTTTCAACTATGTTTGTAAATGTTTTTGGCATATTCTTTTGTATAAGAATTGAGCTATTGTCCCTGGTATAGGAGCCTATGTGTTATAGTTTAAGAACAAGTGATTTTGGGCATTAAATCCTTGTTACCTGTGTATGATCTAATTGCTTGTTTTATCTTTCATTGTGCTAAGGTGTTAGGCATCTTAGTGTATTTATGTTTACAGTTCAAATTTGTGTATAACTATCGAGACAATAGACCAGACCTGATGTGCGATCAAAATCTAACATGGTATCAGAGATTGAGGTTCTAAGAAGGGCAGTTGGATCTGAGTTATTTACACATGTGACAACTCTGAGAGGGAGTTGAAGCAGTCTTGAGGAACTAGCTCTAAGAGGGATCTACAGTGACTATTATAGGTGGAAACATGTTAGATGTACTCTGGTGTGAGATATGGAGCAAATCATTCAGATGAGGTGTTGTGAACTATTGCAGCTTGGTGGTGTAGCAGGTTGGGAGTTTTGGTGTATTGGTGCATTGGTGGAGAGCTTGGTTCACAACAATATGTTGTGTGGTGGGTGTCCAACTCCATGGGTGGAATTCCAACGACTTGTCATAGTGTGAGTTGTGATAGGTGCAACTCGAGTGCTTTGGCACAGACACGATAGATTCATGTGGATAGCAGGTTGATAAGATATAGTCTTCATTGGGGCGGAGAGTTGCACATCGTCGAGGAGTGGTAGTGTATGAGGTATTTGACCCAAGAGGATGAGGACACTTACAGAGATGGGTTGTGGAGGTCTAGAGTGGACTAGACTAAGTGTCAATCCACAACTTGGGACTATTCAAAGAGAGGAAACAGGTTTAGTTGCAGCGTGTGCATAAACACGGAGAGTCTTATGACTTGGATGATGGACTTGGGAAGAAGTTCATTAGATGATCACGACTTGGGTAAGTATGATCCTTCCCTTGAAGGAAATAATAGTTCTTATATAGTGGGAGCCACAGACACATGACAGAGGCACAAGATTTGTTCGACAGCTTCACAATGTCTAACTCAGGTATGTACATGGAGCTTGGTATGGGGACCCGACAGGCAGTGTAGAGATCTGGAACAATGTCATTCCGGATGGATTTAGGAGATGTGTTGCGAGTGGAAAATGTGTTACGAGTGTCGAAAGTGTGTTCTCAGCCTCAACGATTGAGGAGTAGGGCTATGTGGTGTTGTTCCTGGATGGACGGGTGTTATAGGATGTCCATAGGAACTATCTTAGACATGACAATGGTCTTGGAGATAGAGAGAGAAACATGTGTAGGAAGAAGGACCAGCCTATGCGTGCTCATGACCAGTGGTAGAAAAGTGACAATGGATAGGGAGTAGGTGGCTCTGAACGATGTGTAGACTCAGAGGGAGCCTGACCTTAGAGGGTGTCAGTGGATTCAAAGGGAGATTAGCTTTAGAGGGAGTCAATAGGCCTAGAGAGAGAGAGAGAAAGTCAGTCGTTTAGAGGGAGTCTACCTTCGGGTCCATATGGGAGAGAGGCATCTTCCAAGATTGTCAAGATAGTGTCATCAGTTAAGATGGCCATGAAATATGCTCAAAAGTAGGAGGCTTCTAGGACCAGGGTGTCTTCTAGGGAGGAACCATGCCATATAGCAGGACTTGCTTCGACGACCTCGGTTATATAGGGAGTAGCCAATCAAGTGGATTAGAGAGCAGTTGTGGTAGCAAATCCAATGTGGGAGACATAGATGCTTCTAGGTGATAGTGGAGTGTGGTGAGAATATCTCCCTTGATAAGAGGGAGTGCTGATGTTTTGTAGCTTCGGGTAGGTATTCTCACATTGCCCTAGGTGTTGGGAATGTGGGAATCGTCGTGGGCACCACATTGCACTTTTGTTTGGGTAAAAATTCCCTTGGAATGAAGTTGGGGCTTTGCGGGCTTGATGATGGGCTTTATGGGTTTGTGTTGTGGCTTCACATCAACATTTGTGCCTAATTTGATGTTGACTTTGTGGATGGGATTCTTAAGTTAACCCCTGGACTTGTATAAATAAGAGTAATGTCATGGTGACATTCTTGTGTGGAGTGATAAGTGTGGAGGGAGATTGGTGATTTTAGTCCAACCTTTAGTGACCTCAGTCCAACCATGGAGGAGGATGTAAGGCCTTAGTTTTGTTGTCTTGTTCTTATTTTGGGTAGGTATTGTGTAGAGGACGGTTGCAACTACTGCTAGGAGGGTTGTTACAGTTCAAGTGAAGTCTCGACTAGCCTAGGAGAGACACCTATAGCTTGGAGGGATCTCGACTTGCCTAAGTGAGCCTAGCCGCAAACCCTAGGGTGACTTGTCCAGGCTTGAGGAGGCTGTAGGTGGCTTGGCCTAGGAATGTGAGGTTGTCACAGGTGTTGGATCTCCTAGAAGAGGATTGCCACAATTTTCCAGAGGCACCACCACCCTAATAAAGGAAGCTACAAGACCGTGGAGGGGCTGGCAGACAACCACAAGAGTTATGGAGGCTGGTGAAAAAAGTTTCAGTGGGTTGTTACAACCAAGAAAAGGGGTTGCTACAACCAGTATATGAGCAACTCTTAGGGCAGATTTTGCAGCAGCCTTAGGGCATTTTTTAGGGTTGCAATATCCACTCCAACAACAGGTTTGTGGGGTAGCTTGAGGGCAGTCTTGAAGGTTGTTATAGCACTGTACTTAAAGCTGTAACGACAACAATTTTGAAGACCAGGTTTGGGGTTGTTTAGAGGGTTGTAATGATAGTTCGGTGGGACCAAAACATAAATCTTTTGGAGCAGATATTGGAGAGTATAAGGGGATGGAAGAACTCAACTAACCTTGAGAAAGGAGTTGTATAGGTAGTGGAGGGTTTGAGGGGTCAAGGGATGCCCTAACCCTCAACCTTAGAATAATAACATTGGCATGAAAACCAAGGAGGGTTTCAGTTGTGTTTGTAAGTGTTTTTGGCATATTCTTTTGTATAAGAATTGGGCCATTGTCCCTGGTATAGGAGCCAATGTGTTATGGTTTAAGAACAAGTGATTTTGGGCATTGAATTATTGTGTACCTATGTATGATCTAATTGCTCATTTTATCTTCCGCTATGCTAAGGTGTTAGGCATCTCAACGTCTTATGTTTACAGTTCAAATTTGTGTATAGTTGTCAAGACAATAGACCAGACCTAAGGTGCGGTCAAAATCTAACACAACCATTGATCAAGTTACATTAAATTCATTAAGAAGAAGGAAAACAAACCCATGCATTGTAACTTCAATGTAGTTATTGATTGATCTCATGTTGAGTCTTCTTCACTAGAGAAAACCAACAAGCCTCCTAATGAAAAATCTAGGCCTTATTCTTCTTCTTTGATTAATTTAAATTTTGTTGAGAATGATGCTACCATGTGTGACAAAGAATTAAACATGTGAGTAGAGATTTTCATTGCCAAGACTAACCATGAAATATGCTTAAACCCTCTTGACGATGGCCTATCTTAACTATATTCAAGTGAATGCTATCTGTTATACTAAATAATATTATCTATGATGATAACATCATGTAGTTTATCAACCCACCAATTAAATGCATTGCTTGTGCTCATGGGATTTTTTGTGAAAATATCTTTCCAAATTATGAAAATAAGACTTTACTTGACCAATGGGAGGGTTTATCCAACATCAATCCCTATTTTCTCCAATGCATCTTGAAATGATGTGAATTTCTCGACATTGTATACACAAACAATGATCATGAGATCGATGATATAGTATCAACCCAATTGGTAAGAAACAAGTCTTGAAATGAAGTTGAAGTAATTATGTCATCATCTCACATGGCCTTTAGAAACCAATTAATTAAAATATTAAGTACCTCATGTTTAGAATCGTAACTATTTACTACACAAGAAGTTCTTGAATTATGAAGATTTGTATCTTTGCAAAACACTTTGAGCACCATGTCAAATAATTTTCTATCACAATTTTAATAACATCCATCAACCATAACAAAGTAAGACAAGCCAAACTAATACCCTTTTCATTTGATTTATATTTAGTACCCTCAAAATGACCATTAAACTCTTTCAAAATAGATGATGATTCAACATAATCATTAGCATTATCATTAAACTCTTTGAAAATGTATGCCCTAAAAAATTTAGATATTGCATAGATGACTTGTCACAATCATGAATCGTCACTTCTGAAGCAACAAGTAAAATATAAAATGCTCCATCCACACTTAATAAATAATTGTTTTCTTTTGTATAATAATAATACACGAGATAAATGCATCTGATATAATTCTCACCACCATGGGAACTTGTTACTTTGATTTCAAACAATTGCTTATCTGAAAATACGTGTTTAGAAAGCTTCCTTTCAAAAAAAATTCCAACATTTGAAATGATGAAAATAGGATCAAGATAATATTTTCATATAAATACATGTAATAACTCTTGTTATAATATACTTGGTGTGTTTCATGTGGTGTGCTTTGATTATATCAAATTGTACAAGATATGGTATTATTATTAGGCTTGACAAATTAGATATGGCTGATATGATTCAGTCCAACTCAAACCTTCAAAGCACACTCTTGTAGAGACATGCAAAACTTAGATGGAGCATTGTAGAATAAGTCATGGGATGGGTGTTCCTATGACTAAGAGAAATGATAGATGCATGGATCAAAACTCTAGAGTTTGAATCTTCCCTTCACATTTGCCTCTAAATCCTCCCCTCCCTAGTTTATTTGTTATTTATCCTCCCCACCCATGTCATAGTTGCCTAATTATTTTTCACATTAAGTTTTATCATTACCTTCATAGTGACCTTATGATTCCTCACAATAGATTCTGCAGAATACACTCTTGTCATTGATCAGTTGGAACTCCATGGAAGAACCATCAGAATTGTGTGCAAATACAACAATGATTTCATAACTTGTAGTTTTTAATCAAATACAATATCACATCACTATAATGACACTACACTATTTCAATGCACCATGACAAACACAATACTCTTGATGCATGATAAATTATAGCAATGCATTAATGATGCACTTATGACACTATTATGATACAAGAAAAACTCTAAAATTTTAGAATGCTTTGAGCATGATACTTATGATGTAAAATCACGTTGCAAAATCTCAACCTTGCAACACAAAAAAAAAAAACTCGAGCTCAATGAGAATGGGTTAATGTGATGCAAAGCAATGCCACTACAACCTCGTATTGCAGTAGTGTCTGAGGTGGAATCCACAAGAATGAAGCACTTACAAAATGGTTAAGACAATAGTAAACCACGAAAGATTTGGTATTCAAATTTGATGCTTTATAAATTAATTAAGTAACACATAACTGATTCACAAAGTTATTATTTTCTATTAAAAACATATTACAACACTCTATTGTGAATATATTGCAATATTAAAGAAACCATAAATTAAAATTGCATAGAGGTGAGGCTAGAATACTAACAAAGTGAAATGCAAAAAAAGAAAGCATTACATTAAACAAAGGGAAATATATAGACAAAATTTTGATACTGCGGTTATGTTTTTAAGGAATGTAGAAAATAATAAATGGTTGAAGACTCTGGTTTTACAACCTCTTATTTTTCAATTCTTCCACAAAATAAAAATTTAAATATAGTACTAGTAGTTTGTGCTTGCTCTCTCAATGCGTTTTTTAGGCACACCTTTGCATAAACCAACACGAGGTGTCATCAACCCATGTCAATCATGAGACATGTATTAAGTCACACACACATTTTACATAAACTGGGAAATATTTTGTATTAAAATGGTGTGGTCAAGACCATTGAGATACAATAGATTAGATTCAGAGTTACATAGCGATAGTTATTCAAAATTGGCTCAACGAAGCCTATTTCCCAACAAAATTCTAGCATTCCCCTAATCTTGCTCCATATTCTAGCACTACTACAACTTTGAATAGTATGTAAACAGTAAAAAATACCAGCTACACGTATACTAAGGAAAAACATATATAATTTGAAATGTTTTTTAGATCAACTACCAATTTCGTTTTGAAGCCCTTATATTCCCTGATGATTCCAATCCTTAACCACATGTTCGTTGAGGTCTAGAATTGGAGGTATTGATGCCTCTGATACAATTCGTGCGCTTCTTGACGATGAAAAATGAACTCTTGTCTCCTCTCTCTGAGCCAATCGCCTTTGAAGATCCTCATTCTGACTCCTCAAAGCATAAACTTTGCCTTAGAGTTGGCCAATTAAAGTGTGATGTTGTACCTATTATCGTGCAATTTGTACTTGCCCAAAGTCAAAGGCAAGTGGGTACTAAATTGGCGTAACAAGGAGGATGTCCTATCACTGTCACCTAAACAAGACACCTCTTTCTATTTAGGAGTAGTACCCCAAGGGAGACGTCCCCAATGACCTGGGGGTTTGAGAAGGCTGAGGCAAAAGTATCAAGAAAGTCCCACCCCTCTCTCAGGTCACTCTAATCAAAATTTCCAAAGGTTTTAATGAGATGAAGCAAAGTAATATTTAAGTGTACCTGCCCAGAACAAGACAACAAGAAAAATACTATTTGCAAGTACCATATGATGTTAGTGCTTCATAAAACCATAGACTTTTGATAAAAAGAACAAGCTGATATAAAAGTTGAAGCAAAATAAGTATTTATAACAACAATATATATATATATATATATATATATATATATATATATATTGTTGAAATAATGTAACTGCGAAGAGCATTCTTATTATTTTGTTATTGGATTAAATCCCCATTGTGGATTAATCATGTCATTATTATTATTATTATTATTAGATTAATCCCCATTGAGGATTAATCAAGTCGGTAATTG
>ML798938.1:80027-100244 GCA_009831015.1 Picea engelmannii | reverse complement strand
GCTATTTATGATAAGGAAGTTTTGCTGGGTTTTCTTCCCCCAGAGGGTTTCCCAGGATAAATGTTGTGTCTATTGTGGATGTGTATTTCTCAGTGATCTTGTTCTTATTATGCTCTTATTTTATGAAATGCAAAGAACTATAATAATGGCATAAAACATTAACATATATATATATATATATATATATATATATATATATATAGCAATAGATTCACAATATGCTTCAATAAAGCTTAAAAAATGACCAGAAATGATAACATAAACTTGACAAAGTGATAGTAATTGTGAGAAGCAATGATGGCAATGTATAATCAGCTTTAAAACTTGCTTTTAAGATGAATTTGTTGTTGTTATAGATGGTTGTAGCAATCTTTTGCAACAACAACAAATTAGTTAGTAGGTTAGTCTAATCTAAAGTTATAAATAGTTAGTAAAGGTCTTAAGGTAGATGGTTTAGGAGTTGTTTTAGTCAATCAATCGCTTGCAAGGTATGAACTAGTGCCTTTTAGGGTAAATGGAGTCAATGTTGCAGCGACAATTCTTAGAGAGAGAAAAAACAAATGGTAATATATGAGCTAAAGGAAGAGGGAAGATGATTGAGGCGTTAGTAACCTAAGGCTTCAATATCTAAAACCCTAGAAGGAAAAAATGTTAGGAAGTAGGTAACCCTAGGCCTTAGCGATTTCCTTCTTCTTTAGATCAAACTTGAAATAAATGTGTGAAGCTTAATGAAGCAATGATACTAGAGTGCTACTAAGGTAGGGCTCTAGTATATCCTTCAAGGGAGGTGTTCTCTAGCAAAATCAAGTAGGTGAAGAGTTATAAAGAAAAGGACAATAACATGTGTTTTTTTCCTATGGTTTCACACTAGCAATTTCATAATCTTAGAAATGAACAAGTAAATGCACCATAACCATTCAAAATAAAGAAGGATTACAAATTTCTACTTCATCAAGGATAATCTAGCCACAAACCCTACTTGAAGACTTTCCACCATGAAAATTCAAAAATACACCAAAAGAAGCCTCCTCCAAGAGTTGTGCACCACTTAATTTCAGCCAATAAGCCTTAAAAGAGGATGAATCTTAGACCTCACACTTGTGTGAGTGAAAGATGATGAAAAATATAAGAGATTTTTCCCTTATTTATACAATAATAATGACTGTTAATTACAATTTAGGTAAAAAAAGGTCGACATGGCTAGTTTACATCAAAAATCCAATTTTACATAAAATTAACAATAAAACCCTAATTTTGTCTTTTAGGGATGACTTCATGCCCCTCCTAGGGTGATGTTAGGCCCCTTCTTGGAACGTTAGGGCTCAAAAGGCCTCAGAAGCTACCATATGTGCCAACCAAGCCGTCCTCATGCCAAATGTTGAAAAGTCAACAAGAAATGTGTGTCTAATTTATTTTTCCCTTAAATAAATTGGACAATAAATATTAATCTATTATCTCATAATTACTTGAAAATAGTTAACTGAAATGGAAAACCAGTTAGCTATAAGAAATTCGAGTTCAAAGGTTGACTGGTGGGACATCCAAGTCGAATTAGTTGTAACTGAGTGATTCGAAGTTGTAACAGAGTTGGATGTGTAGTTATGTGAGTTGTGAAGTAGTTTAACTCAGTTAAGTGAGTTAAGCTCATTTGGACTAGTTGTAACTGAAATTACACTAGTGAGAGATCAATGATTAATTATTAATTAATTCACAATCAATGATCTCACATGCAACTGAAGATTTACCATTGTTAACTACATGCATGTCAGATCCAGTGGAGACCTAGTTGAGATAACAGGTGAAAGGGCAGTTTGAATATCAATTGTGACATTAGTGAGTGCACTCATGCAACCACACACACAATGGATGTGCCCATGAGGAATGCACAGCCTAGGCAAGAGGAATTTGAATTCATTTGCAGGGTTTTCCATTAGCAGGGATTGCGCAGAGGAGGCAGGTTGTCTGGAGGCAGTAAATTGGCACATGAATTTGTCAATTTTTGTATGAGAGTGTGAGACGATTGTATATTGTACTGAGAGATCTTGGATTAGAGTTTTGTATGAGATTGTTTCATGATCCATGATATAAACATAATATATGATAGTGGTGTTTTTAGCTTTATGCTTTCCCGGTAAAAACATATGTGTTATGTGTGATTGATCTTTCTTCTTGATATTGCAATTGGCGATCGTGTTTTAAATTCCACAAGAATATTAGTAGAAGCGATTATGTATCTAACAGTGGCATATAATTGTTAGATCGGGAGAATCCAGGAAATACATAATTTGTATTGAAATTTCTACATGGTATCAAAGCGCAAAAGATTGCAGAAGCTGAGTTTGTGATTGAATAGAATTCGAATTTGCAGAAAGACATTCTTGGTGCTACAGCTGATTCAAGATCAAAATGGATTTCAATGGCTTGAGGTTAGAGTATGTACTTGAGGGTAGCTCAAACTATATTGCTTGGAATGACAGGATGGAGGCAGTACTCGAAGACAATGGCTTTAAGGAATTCATTGGCAAAGATGTTCCTAAGCCAGATGCTGCAGACGTTGCAAATCTTGCTGCATGGAAAAAGAAAGTGGCAAAGGCGAGGAGGATCTTGTTGGAGGGAGTACGAGACCACATTGTCTCAAACCTCCATGAGAAAGCCACACCATATGCAATGTGGAAGGCTTTGACGGATCTATTCCAAAACAACAACGACCATAGGAAATTGGTGCTCAAAGATAAACTCGGGAAGATCAAGATGGAGAAGGGCGACTCCATTCCAAAATATCCCATGAAGTTTGTCCAATGTCGGGATGAGTTGGGGAGTGTGGGAATAATAGTCGTTGATGATGATTTGGTGAGCTTGGCTCTCCTAGGACTTCCCAAGAGTTAGCACAGTTATCAAGATTCTGTCAATGGAAGGGAAAAATTGCCAGTTTGGGAACGACTATGGTTGGATCTAGTGCAGGGGGAGTTTAGGCGGAACGCCAGAGATGGCTCTTCATCAAAGCATGATGATGAAGAGGATTGTGCTTTGGTTGCCAAGGCAAGGAAAGGGAAGGGGAATAAATTCCATTCAAAATCTGAGTCTAAAGGCAAGAAGCTGGATTTGTCCAAAGTGAAGTGTTTTCACTATCACGAACATGGGCATCTCACTATTAACTGTCTGCAGAAGAAGAAGAACAAGAAGGTTGTTGGAGCTGCAGCTGGTGAGGCCCTTGCCTCGCAATTTGAACTTGACTTCTCTATGATCGCATGCATGGCTTCAAGTGCATTGGGATCGGTGTGGTATTTGGATAGTGGTGCGTCCTTCCACATGATGGGAGATAAGGAGCTTTTCAGTGAGTTGGAGGAGAAAGATCTCAAAATGCATATAGAGATGGGCGACGATGGACGATACAGTGCAACTAGCATTGGTACCATTACCTTTTAGAGGGAGTCAGATAAACCATTTCAATTGAAAGATGTTATGCATATTCCAAGTTTGAAGAAAAACCTGGTCTCAGTCGTAATGGCGGAGAACAAAGGCTATGAGATTGTTTTCAACAATGAAAAATCTTTCCTGTGACATAAAACAATGGGTCAAGTCAAGAAGATAGGGATTCGAGTTAAGAATCTCTACAAGCTGGAGGTAGATGGTTGCGCTGCCATGATGGGAAAGGCAGAAAAAGTGGTGAGTCGGGACGAGGGCAAAGTATGGCATAGGCGATTGGGCCATATTCATCATGGAGCCGTGAAAATCATGCAACAAATATCTACTGGACTTCCAATGGGGACACTTGCTCAGTTAGATCAGTGCAAGGGTTGCACCATGGGGAAGTATGTAAAGTCCACCTTTCATGAAAAGGAGAACTGTGCTTCAGTGATCCTGGAGAGAGTTCACACAGACGTGTGTGGACCATTCTTGGTTGCTTCAACAACAAAACATAAGTATTATGTTATTTTTGTTGATGACTTTCTCGTAAATGTTGGATCTTCTTCATGTAGAAGAAGGATCGAACATTCTCAAAGTTCTGTGAGTTTAAAGCATTGGTGGAGAAAGAGTCGAGGAAGCAAGTGAACGCTTTGAGGAGAGATAATGGTGGAGAATACATCTCTAATGAATTCAAAGACTTCTGTAGCAAAGAAGGAATTCAAAGAGAACTCATAGCACCTCATAACCCACAACAAAATGGGGTCGCGGAGAGGAAGACCAGAACGATTGTGGATGCATGACGAGTGATGTTGCATGATTAGGGCCTACCAATGCACTTGTGGGCGGAAGCATGCAACATTGCGGTTTATGTGCAAAACCATTGTCCTCATAGAGTACTTGGCATGAGTACACCTGAAGAAGCTTTCACTGGTAAGAAACCTGATGTTTCTCATTTTAAGATTTTTGGCTCATCTGTTTATGTGCATGTGACCAAGGATGCCAGGAAGAAGCTGGAACCGACTGCTGAAGTTGGGATATTTGTGGGGTACACAGAAACACCCCATAATTATCATGTGTATTTACCTAACAATAAGATGACTGTTATGCAACGAGATATAAAATTTGATGAGGGGAAAGCCATGCAGTTGTCACTTGAGAGGGAGTTGGACTTGCATGCAGAAGAGGAACTGTTGATTCCCAAAGATGGGTCTCAAGATGTGGATCAACCACATGAGGAGGTTCATGGAGTGGAGGAAACCACTCATGCAGAGCCATCCATCAGAAATGGCAAAAAGCGCACCATGGAAGATGATAGATTGAGACTAGATGTTGCACATAATGTAGGAGCCCCTACTTCACAGCGCAGACAGAGACAGTCTCCTGATCGATTTACTGGATACATGGCTCTCACAAGAAAATGTATTGTGACTGAATCATCTTCCTTTCAGGAAGCAGTGGAAGATCCCACTTGGGTTGATGTAATGGTAGAGGAGTATGACTCCATTGTAAAAAACAATGCATGGGAAATTGTCCCAAGGCTGGTTGATAAATTAGTGGTAGGTTTGAGATGGATCTACAAGGGTAAGATTTTAATCATTGTTATTTATGTTGATGATTTAATACTGACTGGTGATGAGCATTTGATACACTCATGCAAGGAGGACCTTGCAAAGGAGTTCGAGATGAAGGATTTGGGCCTCCTTCATTATTTCCTTGGATTGGAAATATGGCAGCGAGATGGTGAACTTTTTGTGTCTCAAGGAAAGTATGCAAGGGAGATATTGGGTAAGTTTCACATGGAGGGTTGCAAACCCATGGATACTCCTCTTCCAGAAAACTGGAGGAAAGAGGATGCTACTTCTGGAGAGGTAGTGGATGCTATTGTCTATCGACAGTTAGTGGGTTCGCTAATGTATCTAGTGAACACGAGACCGGGCATTTGCTATGCAGTTAACCACCTGAGTCAAGTGATGGTTAAGCCTACCAAGCTCCTTGGGGACGGGCAAGCATGTCCTGAGATACCTGAGGGGCACATCTGAGTATGGCTTATGGTATAGACAAACGAATGAGGTGATGTTGCATGGTTTCACGGATGCAGATTGGGCGGGCAGCCCAACGGACATAAATAGCACATCAGGGGGGATCTTTAGTATTGGATCTACAACTGTTTCTTGGTACAATAAGAAACAGAGATCCGTGGCACTCAGTTCAGCGGAAGCGGAATACATGGCAGTGAGTCAAGCTACATGTGAGGCTATCTGGATGAGAAAGATCTTGGTTGGTTTGTTTGGTTCTCATTTAGATCCGACAGTGATTCATTGTGATAATCAGAGTTGCATTAAACTCTCGATTAATCATGTGTTTCATGATAGATCTAAGCATATATATATCTGGTATCATCATCTCAGAGATTGTGTGCAGCGGAAGATCATGTTGCTTCAGTACATTCCTACAGAAGATTAGGATGCAGACATTCTGACGAAGGTGCTCACCACGAGCAAATTTGAATACCATAGAGATAGGATTGGGGTGAAGGATAATCCCTTTCTTGTTGAGAGGGAGTGTTGAAAGTCAACAAGAAATGTGTGTCTAATTTATTGTTCCCTTAAATAACTTGGACAATAAATATTAATCTATTATCTCATAATTACTTGAAAATAGTTAAGTGAAATGGCAAATCTGTTAGCTATAGGAAATTCGAGTTCAAAGGTTGACTGGTGGGACATCCAAATCGAATTAGTTGTAACAGAGTGATTCGAAGTTTTGACAGAGTTGGATGTGTAGTTATGTGAGTTGTGAAGTAGTTTAACTTAGTTAAGTGAGTTAAGCTCAGTTGTACTAGTTGTAACTGAACTTACACTAGTGAGAGATCAGTGAATTAATTATTAATTAATTCATAATCAGTGATCTCACATGCAACCGAAGATTTACCACTGTTAACTACATGCATGTCAGATCCAGTGGAGACCCAGTTGAGATAACAGGTGAAATGGACAGTTTGACTATCAATTGTGACATTAGTGAGTGCACTCATGCAACCACACACACAGCGGATGTGCCCATGAGGAATGCACAGCCTAGGCAAGAGGAATTTGAATTCATTTGCAGGGTTTTCCATTAGCAGGGATTGCGCAAAGGAGGCAGGTTGTCTGGAGGCAGTAAATTGGCACATGAATTTGTCAATTTTTGTATGAGAGTGTGAGACGATTGTATATTGTACTGAGAGCTCTTGGATTAGGGTTTTGTATGAGATTGTTTCATGATCCATGATATAAACATAATATATGATAGTGGGGTTTTTAGCTTTATGATTTCTCAGTAAAAATATATGTGTTATGTGTGATTGATCTTTCTTCTTGATATTGCAATTGGCGATCGTGTTTTAAATTCCGCAAGAATATTAGTAGAAGCAATTATGTATTTAATAGTGGCATATAATTGTTAGATTAGGAGAATCCATGCAATACATAATTTGTAATGAAATTTCTACACCAAAACCCTAATTGGATGATGTTAAAGCTCCATATGATGACGTCAGGGGCCTTCCAGGGCCAACGTCATGGTGGGAGGGCAAGACCCCCCTAGGTCCAGGCCTGCCAAATTGTCTCTGGTGGAACGTCCTCCACTTTCTCCAGTGCAAGCCTCTGGTATCCCTCTGCCCCTGGTTGGGGTCACAACATCCATATGGTGGGATTTTATCCCCATGGAGGTTTGAACTAATCATCTCCCCATATGTACTTGTTCATCGAGCATGGTCTTGCAACAACAAAAAGTACGCCCTCCATAGGCTCATAAGTCACAAGGATTATAACACTGTCAATCACATCTAATAATCAAGTTACCAAACATGTGCATCAAACCCCCCTTTACAAAAACAAATGCTCAAAGACATTATGCTATTTAACAAGCCAAGTTTGGAAAGGGTCTCAGGATGTCCTATTGGGCTAATCCTCCTTAGGTGTGGGGTGTTTTTAGGTGAAGACCAATCTAGGTCATGTAAATGCGTGAGATGGTGTAAGGGATGTTTGGGCAAGGGGTGCAGTGATAACAAGGAAATGTAGGTCTTACTCATGGGTGCCTATGTAGAGGGCGAGTTGCACCTTGTCATGGATGCCATTGTTTCCTATCCCATTCAATGCCTTTTTACTCTTTGTATTAATGTTTTTTTCTTTCAAGAGAATAGTTGGACACTGTCCTGGTGTGGTGACCAGTGGTGAGAACGTTACCCACAAGCATTTCATGGAAATGAGAAGGATGGCTCATGCTGAGACCCCCTTTCTCCTAGCTATGCCACCAAGAGCCACTACCCTGGTTTGGTGACCAGATGAATAGTAGTGTCATACCGTTACATGCCCATGGACCTAATAGGTCGGCTCATGATGGCACCTCCTATCCACCAACTAGGCCTTGAGTTTTATTTTATTTTATGGGTCCCCTTTTCTTGCTGAGAAGCCCTTCATTGCTTTCTCAGGAATCCCTAGGCAAAGCATCTCAAGGTTTCATCTTTCCTTTTAACTTTTTCTAGCTACATTTACCTGCTAGACCTTTAACCCCTTCTTCCCACAAGGCAAGGTACAACCCTTACTAGCTTGGCAAACCCAATGCCCGAACCAATGTAGGGGATAAATGAGAGGGATAATGATGAAAAGTGGTAAGTATGGAAGGAATGGACGATGTACTTTCATAGACCCACACAGTGGCAACTCATCCCTAAGGGAACCAACTTACTAGGGCACTCTCTCATCCCACCCGGGTATGGACAAGTCAAAGGGCATAATTTCCATCAAACGTCATGAAACAAAAGAGAATTCAATGCACATATTCAAATGTTTTGAGAATCAGAGTGACACATACCATGATACCCAGATTCATTACCTCATGGAGCAAGACCCACCGCTACTTCAGAACCAGGCCGATGGGATGGATGTTGTTGTTGATGATAGATGGGAGGTGTTGAAGAAAATATGGGCCCTTGAGGGCTAAGCTCAAGTCATATGGCTCTCGGTACTCCATGTCTAGGACCTGTGGGCCTCGAGACATAATCTCCTTAGGTATATCTAGGATAAGGGATAACAATACCAAAGTATCTAAAGCATATGAGACAATTGAACTAAGAGCACAGACCCTGATAAATAATCTTTGTCGGTCTTCAGAATCATTTGTTTCCATTTACATATCCTTTAAATTCCCAGGATTCTGTGGATCCATTCTTTTCCACGTCAAAATGATCTTCACAGTCTCAATATAATTTCTAGGGATGTAGAATTCTTTCCAGAGAACAACCGACGCCGAGATGGGACCAACACTAAGCCCAAGTATCCAAGCCAACCATGGAAACATTGTAACGCAACTGGAAAAATTCAAATCTATTCTAGAACAAGTGACCCAACGCTTGTCCCTCACGATTACCGCCAACACAAACCTGTCCAGCAAGAGATAACCAAGAGACACCACATACAAGGAGACAGAGGGATGCTTCTGATTGACAACCCAAGCTTCTCTAATTTCGTTTTTAACCATGCTTCCTCCTCTATTCCTCATTATGAAAGTACATGGAAAGCTTAGCCTACTGGAATGATTACTAAAACTGGGACGTACTTGAAATGCCTGAACTTGCCAAATTTGCTCGCATCCAACCTCCACTACCACGCTCTTGCTGACATCCGTTGCCAAATTAACATGCTTCCAATGTCTTGTTCATGTGTTTTCAATGTCCGGAGCAAGTGCTATCAGGACCAAATCCATTGTTGATCCCTTGCGATGGTACATGAAGCGATTTTTCGCACACACACGAGACCTCCACTCACCTTCTGTCTTAATGACTCTGTCTTTGCCATCAAAGCCATGTCTTATCCAAATCCACAAAACCAGATGCATGTATAAGAGCCATGAAACATTCCCATGTTTCCACCTATGAGCCACATGGAAGGACAAAAAATTTGAGAGCCCTGCCATATGATCACGAAGGAGAGAGGAAGATCTCCATTGCTTCAGCTTCAAGGAGTCCTAGGGGCTTTACTATGGCCAAATTTTCCATTTTGTCAGCTACACTATTGTATTGTCGGACCACATGGAAGAATTTCACTTGGAGGTTTTGGAGTGAAAGACGAATATGATCCAAAAGTTTCTTTAAATGAATATTCATTAGTGAGGAGTCAAAAACCAAAAATCTAATCGAATTCTTGGAGTCCTCGATTATATTGAAGCATAGAATTTGTCGTTGCTTGACCAATTGGATGCCATGGAACAAAGTGTAAGCTTTTGTATGTTGTTGGTGGCTATTCCTAAATTCCAATAATAATAAAAAACTTTGTGTCCTTCAGGTCCATACAGTACCCCCCCCCGCCCGCACCTGCCTCCCCTGGGTTACCCTTGGAATCCCCATCAAAGCATAAGGTATGAGTCGAATGAGTGGAAATCCAAGAATCAAGATTTGATGAAGGAAATTGAAGCTGCCAGCTTGATCGATGGGGAATCTTAGACTTAAAAAAAAAAGGAAAGATTAAATTTTTTTACCCAAGCTTTCTCATCCAGAGTTAATGAGGGGATATCCTCCTGCCGAAGATGTTTGGAGTTCATGAATTTAACCAACTGAATCATGGCCTGATTAACAACTAGACTGGGGGGAACACTTGTTTTGAAAAACTGTATTATTCCTTGCTAACCATATTTTCCAACAAACATATTTAGGAATGGCTTTCCAAAGTCTTTTGAAGATTATTTTTCCTTGAAAGGTACCCTCATAATAGTGCTCCCATTTTCCCAAAAGAGTTTTAAAGCTAGTTGGCCACCGAATTTTTGAGCATAGCTCTTGAAAGATAAAAGACCAAACATGTTTTGAAAATTCATAGTCCCAAAAGAGATGATGCGCCGATTCAAAATTTCTTTCACAGATCACACATCGATATGGACCTTGAAACCCTTTCTTCAAAATATTTTCACTAGCAAGTATCTTCCCATGTGCAAGGGTCCAACAAAATATGTTGATTTTTGGCAAACCATCTGGATTCCAAATGTTCTTCCATGAAGCAGACCTTTCTGGAAGATTTGTTTGAGCTAGCAAATAATGATATCCTTCTTTTACTAGGGTAACCCTTAGAACCCCAACCATGACAATCCTGATTGTTCCAATGAACTGAGGACGCCCCCCTTAGAGCATTAATAAGGGATTGAGCCTGATTTTGCAATTGGTGGTAGTTCCCTGAGATTCCAGCTTTTCCAGGTATCGTCATTATTCCATGCAGAGGTATTGAACATAGTTGATTTTTATGAGTCTCCAACCACCTCTTTAATTCTTCATACATCGAATCCTTTTCCAGAGGACTTAAGTTCAAAATATTGTCCTTCCATAGGTTGATGGATTTGCCATTGCCTGGGACCCAATACGGATCCTTTTGAAAAAATAAAATGGAGGCATGGAGCAACTTTCAGATAGGAGATCCAGGAGTACGCGGGGGGAGCAAATCTACACAATGTCTTCTCTTTCCCAAGCCATATTTTTTTAACAATAACTAATTTCCACCATTCTTACTTTGCCATGACAATTCGCCAAAGAAGCTTTGAGCCCAAAGATATGTTTACTACTTCTGGATCCCAAATTCCTGGCCCCCCATGTTCCTTGGCTGATTTTACAATATTCCAATTAACCAAATGGAATTTCTTTGTATTAGATTTTTTTCCTTGCTAAAGAAAATTTCGACTAAGTTGGGCCAAGGCCTTTTAATTCCCATAGGCGCCAAGAAGGAAGAAAATTGAAATAAAGGCAAGGAGGATAAATTGATTTGATTAGGACCAAATGCACTGCTGGATTTAACCAAATTGCCCCCCACACTTCCATCTTTTCTTCGATTTTCTAGAAAATTTTATGCTAGTATTCCCCTGGGGGTGATTTTAAACAAACATGCATCCCCAAATATTTAAAAAGCTTCCAGTCACCTAAAATAGGGAAGGATAAGATTAGAGTGATGGCTAAGAGACACTTCGCATTGATGATCCATGCATATATCCGACTTTTATTCTTATTTATGAGACCTCCAGATATCTGAATAAATTGATCCAACACTAGTTTAAAACACCTTACCATAATTCTATAAGCACCACCTAATAGTAAAGTATCATCAACAAACTGAGAGTGATTAATTCTTTTGACTCTCCTAGTTATATGAAGACCTGGGATTGGGCCATTGATATGCTCCCATTCCAAAAGATGATTCAAAGATTATGACATAAGCACATATAGCAGATGTGACAAAGGGCAACCCTGTCTTGATCCTCTTGAGGCTTTGAAGAAAGGAGTTGATATTCCATTGATTAGAGAGGCTATCCAAGGATTAGAAATACAAGAATTCACCCAAGAAATAAAAGATTGATTAAACTTGGATTTTTTTAAAACAACCTTGATAAAGTCACAATTTACTCTATCAAAAGCATTTGCCATATCAATTTTTATCGCCATACCTTTTTCTCCTCGACTGTGACTTGAGTGAATTGCCTCTTGAATTAAAATTATGTTGTCCCAAATTTGTCTTCTTGTTACAAACCCCCCTTGATTGGAAATGATTAAGGAACATAGGAGAGGCTTCAATATGTTAGCTATGATCTTGACCATGATTTTATAAGAGATATTACACAGTGAAATGGGGCGAAATCTATCGAAGAAGGAAGCTCCTTCTTCTTTTGGAATCAAAGCCAAAAAATATGAGTTTGTAGCTCTCCTTAATCTATAATATTTTTGAACATTTCTAATCATTATGATGAAATCAAATTTAATAATAGACCAACACCTTTTATAGAAGTGAATGGTGAACCCATTAGGACGTGGAGCCTTATCCAGATTAAATTGATTGATTGCCTTCAAGATTTCCTCTTCCTCTATTTGTTTATTGATCTCTTGATTATCAACTTTTGAGACCAATTGTGGGAGGTGAGAGATGAAGTTGTTACTTAACTCCTCATCCATTTCTCCTTCTTTCGTAGACAATAGGTTAAAGTGCTTGGTTTCATGTTGTTTTATTTCTTCAAAATCCTAAATTAATTCTCCTGTCGGGGACTTAATTTCATCTACTTTATTTTTCCATTGTCTTACTTTAGCTTGCTTATGGAAAAAAGTTGTGTTCTTGTCCCCAACCTGTAACCATAAACTTCTTGATTTTAGCCTCCACATCGTTTCTTCATCTTTTAGAGCTTTTATATATTCGCGGTGTGCAACCTGTTCCCTTTGTAGAAGTTTTGGTTGAACATCCATTGTCTCTATGCTTTCTTGTATGTCTTCTAAATTTTTATCCTTTTCCTGAACCTCCAATTGAAGAGGACGAGATAAGTTTTTTGCCTAAAGCTTGATTGCCGATTTTGTGAGCTTGAGCTTTTGTTCCCAAATGTGCATTGGGGAACCTATGATCCACTGCCACCAAGTTCTTGATATAAGGGGGAAAAGTCAAACTTTTCCATCCATAGGGGATTAAATCGAAAGGGAATAGGCCCCTAATTGACTTCTTTTTCAAAAGTTAAGGATATAGGGTGATGATCAGAGCTAGCCCAAGGAAGAATTTTGGAGGAGAAAGAAGCTCAAAGAGAGAGAAAGGAGCTACTTATTAGGAATCGGTCCAACCTGACTGTTATATGACCAGGCCTTGCTCTTCTATTGTTCCATGTAAATTTTCCTTTTCAAGGAGGGACATCAATGAGATCCATAACATAAATTAAATCATCAATATTTTCACGAAATTAATCACGAACAATAGTTCCACCTCTTTTTTCTTTCAAGAGTCTTGTAATATTGAAATCTCCGACTATAATGAAATTTTGAAGAGGATACCCATTTTCCAAATAGAAAAGGGAATTCCAACATTCTATTTTTCCAAATAATTATTAGGCATGTAAACATTAATTATGACATACCTGAAGGAATATGTGCCAACTTGACCAGAAGCCAATTCACTGCTTGATAGTTGTCTTCCAAGTGGAACATCTCTGTATTCCAAAGTGTATTGAGTCCTCCTGAGGCACCTCTTGCACTAATTGCTAGACCCTTACTTCTTTTCCAAATTCTTTTCATTTCTTCGAGAGCTTCTGGCTCTCTCAACTTAGTCTCCTAGATCAAGAGGATTGGAGGCTTTTCTAAATGGATTACTTTTCCCATATCTTCCTTTTTTTCTTTACTCCCAATCCTTTGCAATTCCAGGAGACAATTTTCATCATTTGCCAATTGATTTTGTGCCCCCCCCTTTAGAGGGATGGGAAGATGTACCCTTGGCCGAAGTGGCTTGGATCTTTGTTGATTATCCATCTTTTTTAAGAATCTCTTCTAGAGTTGTTTGAATACCCAACTCTTTTTCTCGATCTGCTTTTGTTTCCCTTCGATTTCGATTGGATTTCCTTCCCACCTTCCTTGTTGTGATTGGTTGAGATACTTCAAACTCAGAATCAGCTCCTGAACCTTCATGGAGCCCTTCCTTAAGAATTACAAGAATCCCATAAGTAGGACGAGAAGGGATTTTAGACGGGGAAGGGTCCCCACTTCCATGAGTAAGATGCCCTTGCTCTATACCGATGAGATCTACATGTTCTGGACATGTTTTGAGTGCTTCCTCTTCTTCTTCTTGAATTTCCCTTGTTTCTTCAAGTGTTTCTTCTAGATTAACTAACTCAACGTACTTGTTTTGATCGGATTCTCCTTTCCGAGAAGAGCTAAGGTTTTGGGTAGAAGGAGAGGATGCACTTCCTCCCTGACCATGGCCTGGTTACTGAATTACCACCTTTCCAACTGTCTTTTTACTTTTAGGTTGTTGCTATTGATCTTGAGCACATTCTTCTGGTTGGTTTGATTTATTTTGCGGACAATTTTTAGCAAAGTGCCCATATTCGTGACATGTTTTGCACTTGAATGACATTTGTTCATAATCCACCTATTGAATGTATGCCCAATTATCCAAGGTTAATTCGATGGCTTCAGGAAATCCTTTTTCCAGATCTACTTCAACACAAATCCTAGCACATGCTTGTAGTCCATCTCGTGGTTTGACACGATCAATATACTTTCCCAATGCATTACCTATATTTCTAAGGGTTTCATCATTCCAACAATGAAGAGGGAGGAAAGAAAGACAAACCCACACAGGGACCACGAAGGGGATATCATTCTCTGGACTGAAATTAGGAGTCCACTTCTTCAAATACATTCCCCATGTCCCCATAAAATACGGGCCATTTCTAAAGATTAGATCCTGATATGCTTTATTTTCAAACATAAAAACAATGAAACCCTTACCACAAAATGCTGAGAACATTTGACCCTGTATCTTTTTCTTCCAATTCAGATCCAACCACTGATTCATGGCCCTGGGAGAAGGCCAAAGCCCAATAAACTGACCAATGAGCCCATTTTTAGCCAAACAGATTGCAAACAAACGAGCCAAAGACGAATGAACATGAACTTTTGGGATATCATCCACTTTCTTCACAAAGTGTGAAGGGGCTTGCTTCGCCAATTTCTTGTAAGAAGAAATTAGAGACTGAAAAGCCACAATATCGATAGGCGGAGGAGGGGATGGCGGGGGGGCTCCTCTCCCCGCACTTGGGTCCGTCATGGAAAGAAAGATCCTTTGCAATATTTTGCCGCAGGAAACCCTAGCTGCAACAACACAGCTAACCAATTTCTCTTCTCTATAACTAAGTCACATATTTCAAGAAGGCAATTAAATCATAATTAAAAGTTGTTAGATAGTTCCTAAAACAATGGGGCTAGTTACACTCCAGCAAATCAAATTCAAAATACAATTAAACCCCACATCATCCTATATATTAAAAGTTTAGGTGAGAGAATGTACTGGCACAACATGTGGGTTGTTGGATGAGAAAATATTTCTATAAATAGGATACCTTATCAAATTACTTAAACTAAATTAATTATTAATTTATAATTAATGATTAATATAGTAATTTTTTTATATGGACATATGAGTTTGGATAGAGATGTATTTTTTTTTTCTTTTGAGAAAAATAAAATTACTAGCATTTTTCCTTGGAAAAAAATAATAACACTTTATCTCTCACAATTAAACAAAATAAGCTCTATACTTATCAATATTTGAATAAGTGATTAACATAATAAAATTTCATTTGAAATCAATAATAAATGAGTAAGTTAAAAAATGGATAAACTCAATTATTATTATTATTTTTTTCAAATTTGTAAAAATTTATAGTTCCATATGATTAATAAGAACTTTGACTATGAAACTTTGTTCTTTGTTGTCTTAGTCTATTTTATAAAAACCTAAATTATCAAAATTTCAAAAAAATGAGTACAACAAAGTAGAACTTTACCTTGGTAAAAAAAAATTGTCTCTCGAATAAGATTAAGTTTTTTCACTTTTTAACTCTAGTGAATACTATAAGATCTCCTTTTTACAAAGTTGCAAAGTTATTAATTGAAACACTCATAAACTTAAAAAAGAAAATTCTGAAATGCATGGAAATTTAATCCATAAAAAACTTAGACTATTCCTGAAAATTTGACTGGATTGAAGGCCTTTTTTTTATTTAAAAATAAAACTCGAGATGGAAGATTACTCCAAAGTTAAAAGATTGCTCCAAAATTAACCTACTCCTTTTAAAAAACGAAAAAACGAAAGAAAAACCCCTCTCGCGCATGTCAAAAAGAACTTCGTGTGAATTGACGCATGACACATGACAAGAAAAGTATAAATTATTAGCCCCTCCTGCACATTTTTGGTCTCTAGAGTTGGATGTCATCATTTTCTATTCTACTAAGCCAACTGGCTAGTGCTCAGATCATAGCATTACAGTAATCAAAACACCAGACTGAAATCTCATTACTCAGGATACTCATGGACTGCCATGGCCATCCTAACACTATGCTTTTCCATGATAATATTTGCGACGAAACCCCATTTCATAGTGTTCTTTCATAACGACTCTGCGGAAGGATTCAGCATAGAAGAAGCAACAATCCCACAAATTCAGCAGGCATTCAAGGCAGGCAAGCTCACCTCCAGAGGACTCGTGGAGTTCTATCTCGGTCGGATTAAGGAACTCAATCCACTACTTCATGCTGTTATCGAAGTCAATCCAGATGCACTACTACTTGCAGACAGGGCAGATACCCAGAGACTGAAAGCAGGTGGAACCATTGAGTCAGCTCTTCATGGAATCCCTGTGTTAATCAAGGACAACATTGCCTCCAATGATAAGCTCAATACAACTGCTGGATCATTTGCTCTATTGGGCTCCAAGGTTGCAAGGGATGCGGGTGTGGTGAGTAAACTGAGGAAGTCTGGTGCAATAATCTTGGGTAAGGCCAACTTGAGTGAGTGGGCACATTTTAGGTCTTCCAGTGCACCCAGTGGTTGGAGTGCTAGAGGAGGCCAAGCCAAGGTCAGTTTGCTTCACTTTTTTCCATATCAATATTTTGAATTTCTCATGAGACTTGGGAAAATCTAATGATGGTGGGTTTCTTGAGGAATTCCCCAGTTTATTTTTTGGGTTAGGACGTTTTGAGTTTGATTGTGTCTGTCATATCATATCGCCTACAATGTGTAGAATTGGGTCTGATGATGGGTTTAGGATTTTGAATTGAGCAGAACCCATATGTATTGACAGCTGATCCAAGCGGATCCAGCACAGGATCGGCGGTGGGTGTGGCAGCAAATATGGCAGCGGTGACGCTAGGCACAGAGACCGATGGCTCAATACTCTGTCCTTCTGATGCTAATGCAGTTGTTGGAATAAAACCGACAGTTGGACTCACAAGCAGGGCTGGAGTCATTCCCATCTCACACCACCAAGACACTGTGGGGTAACTGCAATTTTCTTGAACTATACCTGCTTTTTAAAATTATGCTGAGCTTTCGGTTAGTTAGAACCCTAAAATTTTATCGGTTGACTTCTCAGAACCAACCCTTTTAACCAGCTCAGGTAACACCAAGACCAACTCTGTAAGACTTATCTGGTTAGAATCTTACTTCACTGGTAAGGATTGGCCTTTCAATCTGGACCAACATGGTAAGACCTTTCAAGACCTTAGCCGAGTGAGAAGGGTTTAACTTTTTGACCAGGCCAACCTGGTTAAAATTTTTCCGGATCTTACCTGTCTGAGGAAGGCTGATCACTCCCCCGATCAGCTTAACTATCTAGAAGGTAAGATCCTGAAAGGTCTTAAGTTTTTAAAAAGGGATTGTTCCTGGTCTTACCAGAGCTTTGAGTGCAGAGATAAGGTTATCCTTCACCTGAGCACAGTTCGATGTCATTGGCTACTTTCTTCTAAGTTTTTTTCTTAGGTTTATGAATGAATATGTATTGCCTCTTGATTCTGAGTTGATGGTTCTTAACAGAGCTTACTGGGTTGGCCTCTCAGGACCAACTCTTTAGTTCAGGTAACACTAGGTCCAACACGGTAAGAAGTAGAACTACCACCTTACCTCATGGAGAACGGTTGATATTTCGATCTGGACCAAGTTGGTAAGAGCTTTTAGGACCTGAGCTGACTGAAAAGGGTTGATCACTTATCTGAGCTGTCAAGAAGGTAAGGTCCTGATAGATCTTACCTTCCATGGTTTTTGTCTTACCTGAGCTCCGAATGCCAAGGTGAACCGTGAGGTTATCCCTCACCTGAGCATAGTTCGATAACCTTTAACAATTTTTTCTAGTTTTTTCTCGAATTTATCAATGAATATGTTTTGACCCCGATTTGATAATTCATGACAGACCCAGTTGGACAACTGTCTAACCTTTAACATTTTTTCCTAGTTTTCTCTTGGATTTATAGATGGATATGTTTTGACTCCGATTTGCTGGTACATAACAGACCCATTTGCAGAACTGTAACCGACGCGGTTTACCTGCTAGATGAAATTGTTGGTTATGATCTACGAGATGACAGAGCCTCGAAGAGTGCAGCTCCGTTTATCCCAGAGGGTGGCTATAAGCAGTTCCTCAAGCCTGATGGGTTGCATGGCAAAAGACTGGGCATTGTTCGAGGCCCAGATTTTTCTAAGAGCCCTGGATCCAGTGAAGCAGTATCCTTTGAGAAGCATCTATCCACTTTAAGGTCATATCAGAATGAACTGTAATCTTTTCAGTTTACATTGTAATAAGCTGCTTTATTTCAGGAAAAACCAGGATAAATAGACAGTGGCACTACATCTGATTTATGAGAAAAAATATGTTGTGAAACACTGCTGATTTCTGATTTGCAGGCAGAAAGAGGCAACATTGGTGGAGAATAGCGGTATCGATGCCATCTTGAACGCAGATTATGTGAAGGATGAGCACACGATTATGTTGTACGATTTTAAACACGATTTGAATATCTACCTGTCAGAGCTCCTCGAGTCTCCTGTCCACACACTCGCCGATATCATCGCCTTCAACGAACGACATCCGCAGGAGGTATAGTCTGTCTGATCTAATCACATTAGCTGCAGATCTACTAAAGTCCAAGCTATAGTCTTCTTAGCTGTAAAATTAGAGTGTTTTAATTATCCATGCAAGTCCGCTGAGTCCGACGACTCCATCCAGATCTGATTTTACAATTTAACTTGAGAATAATCAAATTAAAGGTTTTTTTAGCATGTACGTTTTTCAAGAAGTTACTCATCTAATTATTTTTCTCATAGAACAGCTCATGTCACCTATACCTCTTATTAGTGCCTACCCCACATGGCCTATAGTTTTCGGCAAGGCAACTTGACTAGCAGCTTGACCTCTAGCTTGATTTGTATTAGTTTTCGGTGAGACAACTTGATTCGTATTAGTTTGATAACCTTGGGGGCAAAAAAATGGGGTTGGCTATAAACGTTCTACCTTTTGGGTTTAGCTCATGTCACCTATACCTCTTATTAGTGCCTACCCCACATGGCCTATAGTTTTCGGTAAGGCCGGTAAGGCAACTTGACTAGTAGCTTGACCTCTAGCTTGATTTGTATTAGTTTTCGGTGAGACAACTTGATTCGTATTAGTTTGATAACCTTGGGGGCAAAAAAATGGGGTTGGCTATAAACGTTCTATCTTTTGGGTTTTTTGGCTGGAATCAGGCGATGTAAATTTGGACAAAATTTCTATTTGTTTTTTGATGTTTAAATTGTATTTCTGAATGCATAAATAGATTCAGCATACTGAAAAACCCCTGGGGCACTCGGATTATACAAACTTAGCCACTAAAATCTGCAGATCCAACCATTCATCACCAGATTTCGAGCAAAATCAAACAGAAAAAATTGCCGAAAAGCAGCCAAAAGATAGAATGTTTAGACTAATGCCAAAACAATTGCACTTCACCGATATTTTGTTTTAAAATATTATTCATTTAATTTTTTTAACTTAAATAATTATTTTATTTTTTGTTTTCTATTTTTTGATTGTATAAAATAGATTTTGATGTATTATTATAATTTTTTATTATTAGATAAAAATTAAAAAAACAATTTAAAATAAAACAATTCAACTTTCTATATACCTTATAGTTTATAAAACAATTCAATCTTCTATATAGTTATATCGTCCACGCTTAACTTAATAATCCAAAATGTCACTCTCAATGTTATTATACATAATTTTTATGAGTTTGAGTAGACACGTATTTCCATTATCCAAAGTTTAAATGAGAAAAAAGTGTACATTGTTTTTGGATTTCCAAAATCTACTCTTAACAAATTGTAAATAATTATTTTGTTATTCTTTTATAAATTTGATTTATATTATTGATGGTGGCCTTAATGGCATTATTATCTAGATTAAAGATGGTGGCACCATCTTTATTTGTTCAATTGTTGAACTATCTCCTTTAGAATG
>ML798938.1:13484-24518 GCA_009831015.1 Picea engelmannii | reverse complement strand
GGTCTTGGAGGACAGACTCATTTCGGGTTGAGACCGTGTGTTATTTGCAGGAGACTCATGGTATTGATATGTTACAGGACTATATTTCACGAGGCATTGCAGTTCACATTCTGATATGGGATCCAGGGATTGGAGTGCTTAGTAGTTTCGCGTTTGATGGAGTTGAGTTTCGAGTAGAGTGGTTGCTCGGGGAGTTGATTGAGATTCTTTGGCCATTGATCATTCTACTCATGAGGAGCATGTAGGTGTCATGCGTGGTGAGCACTTGGAGAGACCACTCTTGAGGGGAGTCTACCTTGTGTCACACATGCGGATATGGGACCCCGGTATCATATGTAGTTGGATTCAGTTATTACTTGAGGACAAGCAATATTCCGGCAGGGAGGACTGTAATGTCCCCATTTTGGGACATTATAACATTACAGAGTGTTATGCCTACCAGAGTAGCCAGATAGGGGTGACAGAGAGTTTGGGAAATACTGAGGGTTTTAATTGGGCCCGAATTGCATCGTTCATCATCATGATCCATTCCACACAGCTTGGCTTTGGTTCCGTGGCATTTCGATGATTTTTCGTAATTTTGAGTTGTTATGGGTCATATCTTAATTAAATTCACTAAGAAGGTCATAATGGGCATATTACTTGGAGAAACCTCTTAGTGTAATGGCTCATCGGAATCGGTAGGAAGAGCATTACAGGATAAGATGATGAGAAGTGACTTTCAGTGGTCGAAGAAGCCATCAGGATGGATAAATCACTTTTTAGAGGTATAATGGTTAATTAATTAATTAATTAAGTGATTTAATCAAGGAATAATAAAATAAAGTAAAAGTCACTTGGAGGGAAAAGGTCAACAACGAATTAGGGTTTTGGGAAGCTATAAAGGAAGGGTAAAGCAACCTAATTGATGTTGAGATATTTGTAGAGCAGGAGGAAATCGACCCCCTTGTTGTTTTGTGGATTTCTGGAGGAAACCACCACCATTGATCGGTTTCAGTGTTGAGAGACACCCTAGCCTATTGGAGATACCATCCAGGTATTTCACCGTGCATTACAGTGTTCAGTTCAATGATTGCTCAACTCAGCCAGTGAGGGCGCAAGTGTTAGAGAGAGGGTTTGTGCGGCCTCTTGAGACAGTTCAGATTTGACCGATTCCTTTTGACCCATTAGAGCTAGCCAGGGTGCACCTATTGAGCCATCTGTCGTCAGTTTTCGATGGTGGAATCTTCCAGAAAGCGGAAAACAATCATTTAGGGCACAACTCTAGAGGAAGCACATTTGGGGTTCCAAAGGACATTCTGGGACAGATCTAAGGAATCCCTTCCGATTCATTACAGAGGAGATCATAACGATCGTTTTGAGTTATACATCGTTAGATTCCGCCGGTGGAATCACTAGGGCGCACTCATTGAGCCCAGGAGGTGCGCAAACCCCCAGGGGGTGAGATCCGGAGCTTCAGAGGTCGGATCTTCAATCTGAAAGTCATCAGGATCAGTCTAGAGGCCAGGGTGCATCTTTTGAGATAATTTCCAGCTCATTCCAACGAGTATCGCCATCAGGGCGAGTTTTCCAGATTCTATAGCAGTTACCGTGAGCTGCCAGACTGCTTTTTGCTGATCTATCCGTGCATGTGCAGATCAACACCCGTTCTTCTGGTCACGGGTATTTCTTATCTGTTATTTTGTATTCCAGTGACGATCCATGAGATCTAACTGACGATTATCATATCTGCTTCCAATCTTTATTGTATTTCCTGCTTTTTCCAGCATTATATATATATCAGTGCTCTGTGTTGTGTTTATTTCGCATGTATTATTTTATACTGCTAAACACATAATAAACTGGAATACACATGTAAAAGCAACCGAGCCTCTTCACACAGTTACTCAAACGCATTCAGAAACCCCCAAAGTGTCAGATTCCGTAGCCAAACTGTAGTTTAGCAATAGATATCCAGATGAACTAGATCAGGGATATTTCATCCTCCTCTCACAAGGTTAATTTTATCCAAAATTTGTGAAGAGATTCTAGCTAGGGTTAGACTCCTAAAGCCCTAAAGTGATAGCACTTTAGGATTTTAACCCTAGACTATTGATTTTGACCTAGTTGAAGCTACAAGAAGGGAGACAATGTTTCTAGGGCCCCAAAGTTCTTGCACCGTAGAAATCCTTTTCCTTAAGATTCAACCTCCAAGGCTCTAGTGTGATAGCACCTTGAGTCCTACCTCTTGGTTACAATTAGATCAAGCTCCAAGTTTAGTTGCATTTGCTGTTGTAAAGATTCTATGGCCTTTAAAGTCACCGATTTTACATATCTCTGATGGTGAAATTGATCAACAAACATTCTCTTTCAATTCTCTCAAGCTCTCTACTAACTTTGCTAATACTAACTCCCACCAACCTGCTAAAAAACTTCTTCTTGTTGCAAAATTTTGCTACAACCATCTGAATACACTCTTATTTGTTGCATGCACTCTTGAAAAGGTGGCCTAACACTTTCATAAATTGCATATAACAATTAGATACTACTCTAGAGGATGCGAGTTAAGTTTACATTGTCAATTGTTGCATTTCTGATTGATAATTATTGCTTCTGTTATAATTTACTTACTGTTGTTGTATTATTGTTCATTGCTGCAAATTCACAACAGCCAGAGCAATTTCATTGTCTAGTGTCTTCAAGGAGTATTTATTGCATGTTTGTACTTGGAAATAATCATGTATTTGCTATAAAGTGTTCTTGTTTCGGGCAGGTACTCAAACAACTGCATACTCCTTCTACTTCCTTGACCTAGACCTTTTTTAGGTGATCAAGAGAGGGGGTGGTAGGCTTGTGGCTACAATACTTGCTACTTTGATCCCTTGAGGTCACTGGGGAAGCCTCCCATGTGGTGGACCTCCTCCATCACTAAAACAAGGGAATTTCTTACTAAGGTGAGAATGGTAGGATATTCCATAGTTATGCAGATTTGGGACTTGTGTTGGGCTTTGCACAAGTACAAATCATGCGATAAAAGTGCCTAGTAATGTTTAAGTGCATCTTCAAAATATTTCAAAGGGCACTTTGAGTGTGCATCTACAACAACTTTCATGGCATCATGGTGTGGTGTCCCAAGGAGCCATCTTTTATCATATCCAATTTTCAACATGAGAGTTCGAATTTTCATAACTTATCACAATGGAGTCACTAAGGTTAGTTGTAGATGGCTTCACAATGATGCTTGTCTCATGTTACAAGCATAAAGTCTTCAAAATCTCTAAACAATAAGGTGTTCAATCATCCAATGGAGTACTCGAGAAAAGATCTTCAAGGATTGAAAACTCCTCCAATGTCGTCTTCCAGGAAATGTAATTTGTTCTCGGCAACGACGCCAAAATGTTACCACACAAACTCACACTTTAGGAGATAAAGTCCAAAAGCTCAAGTGCAGTCCGAGTGAAAATAAGAGGGGACCACTATCACCTCACCAACCCTCTTTTGCACTCCAGGCTAGCTCTCCTCCGACTCAAGGGGGGCTTCCCTAGATTAAGATTGCTAGGACTTAGGGCAATGAAGCTCAAGGTGATGTGAAGGGTGAGTCCAGGAAAAATGGTTTTGGTAAGTTTTACGGTACGAAAAAATGATGGGAGGACCGAAGACTAATGTCTTCTCATTGGGCATATGGGGTCAACCTGGGACTCTCTTGAAGAAGGTAACTCCACTACAAACCTTAGAATGTCCTCCTATAGGGTGACAACTATGGTAGTCCACTACAAACCCTATAAAGTCCTCTATGTCCTTTAACAAGCTTTAAAGACAATATCAAGGGAAGGTAGTCCACTACAAACCTTCCTAGGGTTTGCAAGATATTCAAGAAAAATACAAGGGAAAATGCACTTTCACCACTTTAATAAGCACACACACACTTCATACATTCAATGAAAAATCCACAAAGATTTAAGAGGAACACTTACTAGGTAAATCTTTTCTGATCCATAAAACCCTAACCATGAAAATCATCCATCAAACTTGAAAAATCATCCACAATTAGTCTCCTCAATAAAGGCTCCTTAGTCTTCCATCCATAGCACAAATCCAAGACAAGAGTACTCCAACAAATTTCAGAAATTTCAGACCTTCTAATGGATTTCTCCCTAATCCCACTATCAGAAAATGAGAGGAAATGCAGCTCTATTTATAGAAAAGATGCTCAACTTCCTTTATATTAAAATATTAATTTCCTAGGCTAAAAGCCCCTAATCTAGCCTTATAGAGGGGCAAAAGGCCCTCTTCTCTAATTAATCAATTTAAAATATATAAAATAAGGGACATTCATGCCACATACAAATTTTACATCCAAACCCCCTCAAAAAGGGACACCTCCATCAAGGAAAGGGCTTCCACTCGTAGCATCCAACTTCCAAAGGACCTTCGACGATGGATCCCCCTTCAATCAAGTCTTCATGGAGCCGCCTCCAAAAGTGGTCACAAAACCCCCAAACATGCAAAATCCAGCCTTCAACGACTTTCTAAAGGGCTAGTTCAAAACTTCAAAAAGTATAAGTCGGCCCAGTCATCATCAAATTTTCACTTGTAGGTCGGCCCTATCCAATTTCATCAAAAGGATTCTTATACATGTGTATATATATGTCAAGACATAGAAATGAGGCAACTATTTCACCAATTCCTCTGCAATTCTGGTGTGCTTGGCAGAACATCTTTTTTGTTTTGTTATGAACTGGCCTAACCCAACCATAGCCACTGTATTCCCATAAGGTGCATCCATATCACGGTTCTTCCAGAAGATTACACCTGTAAACCCACAGGAAGATGACTGTCTGCAAGATTTGACATACAGATGCAAATCAATAATCTTAGCTTAGGCCATAATCTTTGCTGACTTTAGGTAAAGGCTGTCTACATCTCTGCTATTGTTTGAAATTGTTTCCAAAGCGGGAGAGAAAATGCCATCTGGCTTTGGATTGTCAAAAATAATAAGAGAACCTGCACCCTGATCAAGAGTCCCAGCAAATTTTTTCTCCAAAATAATCTGAGAGAGCTTCTTTTCGACAGTGTACATAGGCAATCCAATCAAATCAGAGATATGTGATATTTTAACCCTTTAGTAAAGTTCAACCAAACAGTAGAGGTTGTGTTCCAGAAAGGTGTCGTAGAAAGAAGACAGCTGTCTCTGAATAATAGGATCTTCCCCTAGTTGTGCCTGGTAAGTTTTAACTGCATCTTCAAAATCTTTCAAAGGGTGCTTTGAGTGTGCATCTTCAACAGCTTTCATGGCATCATGGTGTGATGTCCCTATAATAGGAGGCAGAGTTGGTGACATGCCAAAGTCTATACCTTCCATATAGGTGGGTATTTGGAGTTCAATTCCTGTTGCAGGATCTTGTCATTCAAATACAAGGCACAATCACCGGTACCAATGGGAGCCAATTGGCAAGCATGATGTTTTCTGTAACACCCCTGAGAGGGTCTCCTTTAGCAAAAAAGCAGCATCCAAAAGGATATCCAGAGTCTCCTCAAATGAACATCTCATCATTGTCCTTGTGTCATTACGATCTATACAATGTCAAGTAATAGCCATCAAATGACTTGGATATGTCATTGTGTCACATAGAATATCTAGATGCCTGTAGTTCACATATGACCCAACAAAATATACCACAACTCAAAGCTCATCAAGGACAGCCTTCCTCACAGCCTCAATTCCAAGCACTTCAATAGCCTCAATCAAGTGATTACTTGTTGTCCTGGTAGCATCCACATCTTCATGGCACATCACAGCTAACATATTGATGCCTTCTGTATTTAGCATCCATTCTGTCCCAGGCTTAAATCCATCATTCTCATCGAACTTGTTGATTTTTTCAGACTTGATAAACACCTTATTAATATCTGGATTTCCCCTCTTCATTCATAATATGAATACGTAGAATAAATTTTTCTGCATTATCATCATTAAAAATGCATGTCAAATCATCATCAAACTCAAGGTTGATCTTTTCCACGATGTCTTCCATACTCAGCTATTTATCAACCATCATCTCTCTGTTCAATTCTATACGGTGCAGCCATGGAGATATTTTTTCTGGTGCAATATCCTCATTTGGCATTTCATAATGTGATTTAACAAAGTCAACATCCTCTTCTATGATAGTACTCATTGGATTTGGATCATACCACACTTCAGTAGCCTCTGTAACACCTTGCAACGTTGTGTACTCTAAATTACACTGCACATTCTTTGCCCTTTCCTTTGTCTTGTTGACCTCAGGTTTCAGATATACAGATAATGATGGCGTTTTAATTTTCTTTGCCACATTTATGATTTCCCTCATCTTGGGGACAGCAAGAGTAACATTCTTGGCACTGACACCAGGATAATGGAAAGTATCCAGTGTCATCTGAGAAGCTGGTTCACCAATGGACTGTGCTGCAACAACCAATCATCTCACCAGGAGCTACTAAGTACTGCTCTTTACAAGCCCAGTGCCTGGAAGTCTTCATTTTGACATTGAGAATAAAGCAAAGAAAACAAATTCCTTGGACTTTTGGTAGGGCTGACGACTACCATTCTAAGGTCCAATCTTCAGCTAGTGTCACCATGAATACCTTTGTCATGTCTTCAAATAACTTCAGGGAACCCCTATGATTACCCAACAAAATTGTGGGTAACACCTGGCTCATAATTGGGGACAAGTGTTCTTATCGGGAACACTTGAGAACCTCAGAATCTCACCATCTCAAATGTGCAGTCACCCTTTCCTCTGCTTAGTAATCATCCAAAACAGGGATACATTAAGGTGTGAATGCTTGTATGCTGGAATCTCCATCAAAGATGTATTAACCGATCTATCTTCACCGCCTTCTGTCTTTCCAATGTCAGCTTCATATTCATCAAGAGAAATGAGATCATTCAAATCAGGATATTGAAAAAGTCCACAAAGGTTAGCAAAATAGTTCTCAAGCTTTCTCCCTCTAGGAAATGATTCAAATGATAGAGGGGAAATACTTCTCCTCAGATGGTGAACAAAAGCATCAAATGCCACCATTTCTTCAGTTCCTGATGGCACAGATGAAGAAATAATAAATCCTGTTTCATAAGCTGCCACATTCTCCAAATCAGACTTCTCTACACATTGCTTAAATTTTCCAAAATTATGTGCAGTCCAGAACTGCATTTCTTATTGTTCATCATCTTCCCCGAGAGTGATTTTTGTCTTCAACAAAATATGGAAGGTAAAATCCCTGAGATTTCCTCTACAGGGTGCGGAATTGTCAGCATGTTCATTACAATAGTGCCATGTGGCACAAATTTTCTGAGGACCTCGTTTCAGAGAAAACTTACAACCTCCTTTATGTTTCACCAACTCTTGAAACTCCAACGGTTCCATAGCTTGTACTTCATTCATCTTATGAGAGCAAAGAAAACCGGAGATGATAAAGTGGGTCTGACAGCAATAACATACAAAGCTTACCTCAAGGTCAAATTTTGTTGGAGCTTGGTTTCCTGCCCAGATTTTTCGGAAGAGAACGAAATGTATCCCATCTCATGGTCTGAACAAAAATTAATACACTCATCAAAGCATGATAACAAAATTCTGCCATTTTGTCCCTGTTTGTGTTGTCAACTAGCAGCGAGTCTACTATCCAAGAAACACAGTGCATCCACATCACATTTATGACTACAGTCCACAATCCTGACAGAATTTCAACATTTGTGAAATCTATATTCCAATATGACTCATCAGAGCCATGTATCGATCCCTCGGATGCTGGAGCAACATATAAAGCCAAAGATCGTGTACTCCTTTCTTTGCTGGAGGTTTGCAAGCATGCTTCAAAAATTCCAAAGCCAATGTGAGTTGTAGATGCCTTCACAATGATTCTTGTCTCACCTTACAAGCATAAAGTCTTCAAAATATGTAAAGAACAAGGTCTTCGTTCTTCCAATGGAGTTGTCAGGAAAATATTTTCAAGGTTTGAAAACTCCTCTAATGTCGTCTTTCGTGAAATGGACTTTGTCTCCGACAATGGTGCCAAAATGTTACCGCACAAACTTGAACTTTAGGAGATTATGTCCAAAATCTCAAGTGCGATCCGAGTGAAACTAAGAGGGGGCCACTATCACCTCACCAAGCTTCTTTTGCACTTCAGGCCAACTCTTCTCTGGCTCAAGTGGGGCTTCCCTAGGTTAAAATTTCTAGGACTTAGGGCAATGAAGCTCAAGGTGATGTGAAGAGTGACTCCAAACAAAATGGTTTTGGTAAGTTTTAGGGTATGAAAAATGATGGGAGGATCGGAGACCAATGTCTTTTCATTGGCCATATGGGGTCAACCAGGGACTCTTGAAGAAGGTAAATAATGGATATTGGGTGATCCCTAAGGTAGTCCACTACAAACCTTAGAATATCCTCCTATAGGTTGATAACTAGGGTAGTCCACTACAAACCCTATAAAGTCCTCCTATGTCCTTTAACAGGCTTTAAAGACAATATCAAGGGAAGGTAGTCCACTACAAACCTTCCTAGGGTTTTCGAGATAGGATCTATTCAAGAAAAATACAAGGAAAATTGCACTTTTACCACTTTGATAAGCACACCCACACTTCATACATTCAATGAAAAATCTACAAAGACTCAAGAAGAACACTTACTAGGTAAATTTTTGTTCATCCATAAAACCCTAACCATGAAAATCATCCATCAAACTTGAAAAATCATCCACAATTAATCTCCTCAATAAAGGCTCCTTAGTCTTCCATCCATAGCACAAATCCAAGACAAGAGTACTCCAACAAATTTCAGACCCTCTAAGGGATTTCTCCCTAATCCCACTATCAGAAAATGAGAGGAAGTGCAACTCTATTTATAAAGGAGATGCTCAACTTGTTGAATTTTCAATTTCCAGATCTGATAATTATTTCCTTATGATTTCAAACAAAATTTTATGCCACTACTATCATAGAATAATTACACACTGAAAATCTCAACCAAAATAAGACTGCAGCAGAAATAATAGAATCATAGAAAGATATCCATGCACAGTAGACACAATATTTTATCATGGGAAACCCAACCTTGGGAGAAAACCCAACAACTTTTCTTAAGAAGAAATTAATCCAGGATTACCAGTACATCACCATCAAATGAAGAAACCACAATACATAGATAAATTTGCCCTTGCATGAGGAAGACTCGTCAAAGATAGCACACCTTGGAATAGAGCAACTGGCAATTGCAACTGGGACTTGTGTACTTGATGAGAAGAGTTGAGTGTGTGTGTGTCAAAATGAAATGATCTAGCCTTTATTTATATAGTTTGAGTCACCTTTAATTTACTTGTGGGGCCGACTTGTACTTCTGTCTTCAATATCTTCTTTAATGCTTTCCGGGGTTTCTTCTTGACATTTGTCTTCAATATCTTCTTTAATGCTTTATGGGGTTTCTTCTTGACATTTGTCTTGTCTTCTTGGCATTTCTTCTTTACTAGAAAAGTTGTCCATGAACCTTGTTGATGGATCATCTCCTCACATGCACGTCTAATTAATGTAGATCTCTAATGTTGAGTAAACCCACCGAGAATCCCCTCATTGCAAGATGTCTCTTGAGCCTACATCTTCAACATTAGACTAGACTTGTAAACAAGTCAATCCTGCCCTATAAAAAAACAGATCACTCCATCCTGGAGCAGGGAATGTGAGAGCATCTCGAGTTTTTTTCACTCTTCGTCAAATCAACATGACTAATAGGAGAAAGACTGCCCCTGGGCCATTCACCACTAGCCAAATCAGCATGGCCCCGTGAATGAATGTATCATTCTCCCTTGGTCAAATCGGCGTGACCAATCTGGGAGAATGTCTTCTTGATGCTGCTAACTGGAGAAACATCAACACAACTTCCTTTACATTAAAATATTAATTTCCTAGACTAAAAGCCCCTAATCTAGCCTATGGAGGGGCGAAAGGCCCTCTTCTCTAATTAATCAATTTAAAATACATAAAATAAGGGCCATTCATGCTACATGTACAAATTTGACATCCGAACCCCCTCGAAAAGGGACACCTCCATCAAGCAAAGGGATTTCGCTTGTAGCATCCAGCCTCCAAAGGCCCTTCGATCAATGTTGCAGGAAGTGCCCCCCCCCACTCCACCCTCGAGACCCCGCTCCAAGCGGATTCGCCGTGGAAGCGACCCCTGGAGCGAGCTTCAGAAATCTGGAAGCCCGCTTCTAGATTTCGGAAGCTCGTTCCGGGGTGCAAAACCTCGCTCCCTGTCAGCATGGGAGCAATGCACCCCAGAGCGAGCTTTCGAAATCCAGAAGTTGGCTTCTTGATTTTGGAATCTCGCTCCGGGGGGGGTCGCTTCCCGAGAGCTTCCTTAACGCTTCCCTATCGCTCCCTGAGCGCTTCACGTAGGGCTCGTGAGCTTCCACGAAAAACAAAAAAAAATACTCATTTTTTTAAATTTTTTTGAGTTGGGTTAGAGTGTGGGGTGTGGTTAGGGAGGGGTTAGGGGAAAGTGAGGAGGGAATAAAAGATATTTTTCCCCTCTCATTTCCTTATTGTTTCTATTTGTGTTTGCTTGAGCTTGGAGGAGAGAGCAAAGGAAAGCTTGAAGGAGAGTGCAGATTTGTGAGAGCTTGGAGGAGAGAACAAAGAGGAACTTGGAGGAGAGAACAAAGGCAACCATATATCTCAAGTTTCAATTTGCAAGATTCAAGAGCTAAAGAGGTAAACCCAGACCCCAACTCTCTCATTTCCTTGGGTTAAATTTGTTTATGGTTTTTTCCTCCTCTCCTACTCTTTCCCATTCCTTCTTCTCCCTCATTTTATTGCAGATTGTTCATCTAAAGGTTGAGGAAAATGATTTTCTTTTGGTTTAGCATTCCTTTTTTGGTTCTCATGGTCTTGTCGGGGACTAGGCATCAAAGGGAAGAAGAGAATGAAGATGAGGGAGGGTTTGAAGAGGATGAAGAGAGCAATGAAGAGGACAATGAAGGTGGGAAAGCTTCATTGACACCCTTGTGGAAATTTGTGAC
>ML798937.1:318493-333539 GCA_009831015.1 Picea engelmannii | reverse complement strand
GGGGGGGGTCTTATTTGGTGGTATTTCCCATGCGGGGCCCTCATAACGTGTCAAAGTATTGTTAACTCAGACCCCCCTCACTCATTACCACTTATCGCCTACCCCTCTGAGTAAACCGCCAAACCACTTTTCCATACCACCTCCACGCTATGACGTCACACTCCACTACCCTGCCTACACGTCACACTCCACTATCTGGCCTACATGTCACACTCACGCGAAGCACGAGGTCGCTAAGAAAATGGTGGCCATCCATCTCAATGATTGATTAAGTCCTAGCCATTAGATTAAGCAGTGAAAGGTTAAATGTAAGGATCAAAACTGACCATTGATCCAGTTCCGCAAAATAGAAGTGAACCGTCCGATCCGATGTACATACTGTTGTCCATCTCATCAGTAGATCAAATTGTGACCGTTGAATTTATAAGTGCTCAAGCACTCGTTTGGCCTAGCGTCTGGTTGCTATCGTTGGTCATCTGGAATAAGAGATATAAAGGCAAAAGATAAAGCGTCATTAAAGATTATAAGCTCGTGGTTTTATGTTATCAGTCACATGTAAAGGTTTTAAGAAAGCGCCTCTATATAACTTGGTTTCTGTAAATAAATTGCAGAGATTCAGGATCAAGTTAAAAAGGATGAAATTGATCCATAACTGTGATCAATTTATGAAAAGCCTTCACGATAAAAATCATAAAACAATGATTATGGTTTAAGTTAAATGAAGAGCTGTGATGGTTCCAATCAAAGGGACACAGTGTATCACTCTCACACCGTTTTTAAGATTATGTAAACGAGGAAGAGTGTTGAGAATAAAGTGTTTCTGTAGTATGAATTAGAAGATAAATTAATCAGAGAAGCAAAGAAAGACGCAGTAAATACTGGTTACATAAGTTTCCCCATATTCAGAGAATAAGGGTGGTTGAGTGGTGCAAGGGAAGGTTGGTGCCTGCAGAGGGAGTTGGTGCTTCCTTGTCAGTTGTAGCTGTCTAAATAGGGGGTCATAGCCTCCTACTAGTTGGTGTTGGTGAACAAGGGTGTGGGTGCATCCTGATCAGTTGGTGCTGATCGAAAAGGAAGAATATCTTCCTTCTATGTAGCATGTAAAACAAAATTTTGCAGTTAATAGAAAAGAGTTTGTGGTTTTCCCATTTGGGTTCCACGATAAAATACTGTGTTAAAATTATGTTTTCATTAATAAAAGAAAAATTGATATAATAATTGTCACCGATTCACCCCCCCCTCTCAGTGATAGGATCTGATCCTTCACTCCCTCCATCTAGAAATAGAGGGAAGAGAGAGGAATTTGTAGAATGGTGCTAGCAAGGTACCATCTTCTTCATTATTTGTTTAAGTGTAGGAAGGCGTGGAGAATTATTTCTATGAGGAAACACACACATGCACATGTAGATCTATACATACATACATACATACATATGTATCTCTCTCTCTCTCTCTCTCTACACACACACACACACACACACACACACACACACACACACATATATATATATAATTCCTTAGAAAAAAATTGTAATTCTATCTTATATAACAAAATTACATTATGTAGATGCATATTCAAATTTCAAAAAGGTCTCCAATGGGAAGATCATCTAACAATAATTCACACATTGACCCACTCCAAAATAATGAGAATTGGAAAAACATCAAGTTGTTGAAGAGATAAATTCCTCCACTGCCAAAGAAGAACAATAATTTGAGGCTTCTTTAGAACCTTATCAATTGGAATCTATATTTAAACCCTCTACTTCTACTCAAGGTATCATATTGTTGTGAGCACAAGTGTCCAAATGGAAAACAATAACTAATTCATATGGCTAGGGATTCATATCTATTGAAAATCATCAAAATGCAATTAGGGATTTTAAACAACAGTAGGCCACCTTCTATAACAAGACAAGGGATAATTGGAAAGGACTCTAGGATAAGAAATAGAAGGTTGTGGAAACATTGTGGGAAAAATACAAGTTGAAAGAACAAAACCTGCAATTGGGTGAGTTAACATTTCAAGTCCTGAAGTGTAGTTTGTTTGCACCTATTTATGCTCTTTATTTACATGAACAATGGTCTAAATTCTAGATTTGATGGATAGGATTAATCTAGACCTATGACTTCACCAAACCAAATGATTTTGGTAATGTACATTTATGTAGTTATTGTGACCAAATCCTACTTTATAAACTTTACTTGCATAATTTATTTATGGAACATGAAACAAGGTGGAATCAAACCCCTTTATTGGGGATGCTCTATTAAGGTCCTTTGTGTCCGTTGATAGGGTTGGATGGCCCTTTACAATAAGAAATGGTTCTCCCCAATGAAAGGTCCAATTAGACATCACATTAAATATAAATAACTATATGCATACCCAAAATGTCTGAAAATGAACATTTGATTGCAATACTATGCTTGTAGATATAGAAAAACAATTTATGAGACAAACAAAACAAAATAGATTGCTCATACATGATAAAATTCTACATTGTAAAAGGATATGCTTACACCATTGCAAAACTCATTAAAACAGTAGAAGAAGTTATACACATCAAAAGCTTCAAAAGCAAAGTTGGTTTCCAAAATAGCTTGGCTAGAAATGGCTTCTCATTCTTTAATTTTCTAAAATAGTTACAAAATTGCAAAAAAAACAAATCCTCTTTTCCATGAAATTGATCTTACCTATACAAAAACAGGAAGGGGTAAAAACCCATTAGTTTGGTCCATTATTTTCACTTTCTTGGATATTGGGTTCCCCTATCAAGCTATCCTTTTCTCCTATCTAAGGGTTTGATTCCTCTTTCTTTTTCAAATCCCCTCCTTGGCTGTTCAAATCCCCTTCTCTAGAAGAATGCTCTACTTGGTTTAAGGAATCCCTTTCATTTTATCTTCTCCATCCTATTACAAAAGCTATGCATGCCTTAAAAGTTTGATTGATTACACCCCCTAGGGGAAAATTATTTTGTTCAAAAGGAGCTTTATATGATCCAATACATTTCCTTATTATTTTCTCAAATTTCTACATCTTAGGAAATAAAGTCTTGCTTAATGTTATGTGCTTGGTAGGATATTCAATAAAATTTTGGATTGGTATTTCATTAACTCTAGGGAGATATTTGATATCATTATTGTTGGTCCTAATATAGTTCTCCAAATCCTTAAACACATGTGATTGTGGGAAGAAATAATCTTTGGTCCCCAAAGAAGGTAAATGGAAATTGCTTGCCATATTTTCTATGAATTGCCACATTATAGCAGAGTTTGTTACTTCATATGTAATCCCATTGAGGGAATCATGAGATGTCTTCTTCTAGTATCTCAAACCGAAATCCATTTCTTATAAATCTTCTAAAGTGAAAAAAATCACTTGAGGAGGGATTCCTTGTAAGGAAGACCACCAATCTTTCACTTTGTCAAGCTATAATTGAGCTTGTTGATAGAAAATTTTCCATGCTTGGATATGGATCATGACATCAACTATATATTGGCCGTGAATTTGCATATGTTGTGCTCTATCATAGAATTCCCTCTGCACTATGTTTAATTCATTTTGCACCGTGAAGACATAATCAATGAAATTTGAAATTTGATATTTGATGGACTTATAATAATTGACTTGGTTTTCTATAAAGATGATTTTTCTCTCATACTCCTTTATCTTATTTTCAACATCCATGGATTTTTGAAAATTAGCCTATGGAATATCTGAACCAACTGAAGTAGAGGAAGACAAACTCAATGTTCTTGTGTCTATCACCACAATCTCAATACTGAGCACTATTTCAGATTCTAATCTAATTTTCCTTCATTTGTGCTTATACCTTATGACTTGCTTCCTTTTCTGATCAAATATAAACAATTAGAAATTGGAAACTTCATCAAATAGTATTGGAACATGATCATCATCTCCTACAACCATGCCTGGACCAAAGGTACTAGAAAATGTTTCAGTAGTGAATACTTCTTTCATTGGTGAAGAATATTGTTGTTCCATATTGATCTCATTGAGATTGGTTTGTTGGTTCAAATCTTCTCCTTCTTATCTTGTCTCTTTAGTTTGGGTATCATCCTAATTTATCCCCATTAGTTCTTCTTCCATTCTCTTCTATTCTTCAAATTTAGCTTCAACTTCTTTTTTAGCTAGTTCCAGTTTCTTTATTTTTTAGCTTCAACTTCAACCATAAACTCTTATTCTCTTTTAATATCATATTATACTTCATCTTCATATCTGCTTTTCTCAAGCTTAAATTTTCCTTAGCTTTCCCGTCAACTTCTTGTTTCTTTTTTAACATTTATGCATTGGCTCTAACATCAACATCTTTCTTCTTTGACAATTATTCTTTCTTAGTATCTTTTATTTGTGCGTTTTTTTGTTTTGGCCTCATCCTTTACTCTAGCCTTCTCTAGGGATTCTAGTCTTATATTTTCTTTCTATTTCCTGTTTTCCTAAAGATCTTGTCTTTTAGTGACATCATTTTCAACTTGCTCTTTCTTTTTCTTCTCTTTTTCCTAAGAAATACCTTGTAGATATTCCAAGACTTCTTCATAAGTTAATGCTCTTCTATGAGGTTTTTTAACTTTGTTTTATTCATGCTTTTAAGGGAAAAATATATTCATTTCAATTCTATGATTTTCAATAATTATTAGGGAATCATGCATTTGAGTTCTTTCCAAATTAAAATGATATTTTTTGATCTTTTATCCTTCCATCCAAGGCCAAGTATAACCTGTTAATCCATACATACCTATGCATAATGTATAAGATTGGCATAGATTATTTTGATGCTTTAACATGCATACATTTAAACCATGGAAAGTAGTATGGTATCCAATTTACCGAATGAGAAACTTGTTTGGCATGTATGATGGAAGAGTATGGGGTGCTTGAGTAACACCATAGATATTGACATAAGTGGATTACTCATCTAGGTACCGATCTCTGATGTTATTTAATACTTCTATGGCCTCTTGGGATATCCTTAGGTAGGGTTTACAAATTATAATATTGGAAAAAGGTGCCAAGGATCCATCACAAATGAGGAAAAACTAGTATTTGTACCTGTTCTTTCATATATATTTGAAATAGACATGAACATGGGGCTACTTTGGAGACCAAGACCAACCTAATCATGCAAATATGTTGGAGGCATAAACTACATCTAAGAGGGAAGAAGACATATACAATTTTGGGGATCCTATGAGAAGATCTATTTGAGCCTTTCCTATAGATTTTGCTAGTGAATTGGATAAGATGGATACCTAATTGATTTTTTTTCTTTTTCAGTTATCTCATGCATCATTGACATCCCACCTATTTTCATATTATTTGAATATTTCTCACAATATATCCTACTTACCATTTGATCTTCCTATGTATATCCTGACCTAAGGTGTATGGTGGGGAAATGATTATTATTTAGGGATTTTAAAGTTATTCCTTCCTCATACCATTTAAAGAAAATCTCATAGAAATTGTGGTCACAAGTGAATAAAACCACTCATTGGTGAAGTATATTTAAAACTCTGACATTTTGTAGTAAGCTTCAAAATCTGTTGATGCAAATGATCCAACACACTTTCCCTCGTCATTCAAGATCCTTCTCATGCTAATATCCATGTGTTGTATCATATATTTGATCATTTTTTCACAGGGTAACATCGGGGATTTGGTTGATGCATTATATATGAAATATTTCTTTAAATTTTATGCTATTGAAAAATCCCCTTCTTCTCTTTCATTTAAGTCACCACCATTTCATATCCCCTTCCCATATTTAACCAAATGGAACAATTCATTATAGGTTATGACCATCAATTCTAGTAGTGTAAGAGGTATCTACATAAATGTGAAGTTTACCATCTTTATGAGCTTCAATGATTAGTTTCTTTACCTTGGTGGGTTTCTTATCCTTGTTAATTGATGTCTCTATTACCGTGGTTGTTTTCTTAACTACTAGTACTATTTTTTTCAAGATCTTCTGTTATTTCAATCAGATCCTTAGGTTGTCCTGCTATTGATTTCTCTCCTGTTCCTTGCTTCCTTCTAATGCATCCCTTGGAAGCCATGTAATTTTTTTTGCATGTTAGGAAATAAAACAATGGGGACATGTAGTTTAGCTTCAAAGTGAAATCGATTGAATTAATGGATTCCTCTAGCAATTTAAATTAAAAACTAGTTTTCAAGGATAAAAATATCGACCTCGACTCAAGCCACACACTATCACATTAGACATAGAGCTCAAATTTTGAGTGTAGATTCACAGTTTGAACCCAAGTTTTCTCAAAGAATATAGGAATTCAAATTCATTTTGAAGCAATAAAAAAACCATGTAGGCTCGATAATATATTCAAAATCAATTCGTAGGGGAAGCAAAAGGATATGGGGGCTAGACGCATGGATGTTTTGTGAGGGTGAGAAGAAAATATATTAGGATAAATGAAACCACTACCTTGATTAAAAATTGAAAAATATTTAATGTAGAATGGATGAAACCAAAGGTTTAAGAGAAAAATTCACCTAAATGACTCATTTAAAATAACATATCATGCTAGGTAAACATGATAATTTCGAGATTGAGTACCTGTTCAGTTAAGCTGGTTGATATGATGCAATGTATAAACTATAATGTTACTAGATTACTTTGTGGTTTCAAGCATTATGAAGGGAAGCAAACCATAGTTCAACACATCCACTATTAGAATTATACATGTTTTACATTCAAAAATTAGATTTATATTTCAAAAATTGAAAGGGAAAATTGCATTTATTTATAAGTTCGAAAAGGTGGCCATTCGAGTTATGATGCCGTAAAACTAAGTCAAAGACACGGCATGCTTTAAAATCACATTAATATATAAGTGATAACTCACCTAATGAATTTATTCCAAACTTTTAAAATTTCAAGTGTATAAAGAGTTTGAAAACAAGAGGGGCGATTTGAGAATTGGGGCTGATTGAAGAATCATGACCCATTCTCATTATCATTTGAAGAGGGAGGCCTTGATTTGAGGACCGGGTTTGAGTGAATAATTGGGAAATGTTTGAGTGAAAAGGAAGTTCAATTTGAACATCAGAGTCAATCATCAAATTGAGGCAACAAACACAAAGAGGAGGCCAAAATTGAATATTTTTATCGATAAACCATCAAACTCAAAAGGTTTTTTGGCAAGATTTTAAATTAAGGAGAAAGAGTTCAAGAGTTCGAATGAAGGCTTGAAAGATTTCAAAGAATTGAATAATTAAATTGATATCAAAGGGGGCCCGATTTGAAAATTGGGCTTGATATGGCTATTGGGACTTGTTTACACAAGAGTTTAAGGAAGGAGGCCTCAATATGGTCATCAAGGTAGATATAATGATCAGGAAGATAAGCCATTAATCCAATAAAGGAATGGGCCCAATATGAAAATTGGGCGTGAACTATAAATTGGGGGAGGGGGGCGAAGTTCAAGAGGCAAGTTAAAAAAATTGGAAGTTGTGTTTAAAGAAGAACTTGAATTTGAAAGTAGAAGGAAAGAAACTTTGGATAAAAAGAAAAAAAGAAACTCAAACTAAAGGAAACTTAAAGAACAGGAAAACTAAACTCTAAGTAAAAAATACTCAATTTCAATGGATATAAAAAGTGGCTTGATATGACCATTGATCTTGATATGTAAATCAGAGCAAAATTTGAAAATTAAGCAAGATGGAAACCCATTAAAAACAACATCAGTTCAAGTAAAAAAAAAGGAAACTAAGTCACAATAAAGAGAATAAAACATGAAAGGCCCAACTAACTTATCCATTTCAAACGAATGGAAAGAAATTAGGCTGCAAGGCAGTGAGGAAATGAGATCAATATAAACCCAAAAGAGAAAAGGAGAGGACCCCAAGTTTTTTTTTATAACAAAACTTAAGGGGTTTATTAAGGGATCAACAAATGATGACACGCTGGATGAATCCATGAATCTCTAAATCATTACTTATTCAATCATATCTCTTAACAAAAATCTATAGAACTAAATGTAATCATAGCTAGGAATTCAAACAAATGGGTTATTTAGGTCATTCCTTTTGTAAAATGAACCTTCAGAATTCCAATCATAGAGCTTTAGTGATTTAGAAAATTTTCTCAAGGATATAAAATACAAAGTTGATTTCATTTTAAGGATTCACCTAATGTTTTAGGTAGTAGACATACTATTAGGGTTTTACTTAAATGGGGTTGAATATTTAAGTAGACATGTTCCACGAGTGTCGATGGCCCTTGTGGAGTCATCCCAACATCTCAAACCTTTCTTTGCTACCAATGAGTGTCCATAGCCTTAGCAAAGATATTTTCATTCCCCCACATATGACTAAATTTCCTTTCTCAATCCTTTTACCAAATTAATATATATGTTATAGAAATGGTGGATGAGGGAAACAATAAGTCTTTACAACCAGGTGGGGATGATCCCTCTTTTTCCAGGAAAGGTTGGATATGCTTGAATAATAAACATATGCCCCAAACATTTTTTGATTTTGTAGGTTTGACTGTAAACCTTTCACACGTTGTGCTCGTTTAATGTTAATTGATTGCATCTTCAAGTTGGCTAAATCACCACTTAGCTAAACTTTCAAGATTTCCCAGGACTCAATGATTTTAGGAAGCTCTAATTCCACGATTATTTTAAATTCTTTAGGTAGAAAGGTATATTTATTCATATATTCTTTGTTTAAGACATGACTGAGAAGTAAAATGAAATATTACAAGTATTAAAAAGTGTGCTTGCTCTTCACAAGACCCTGTACTTAACCTATTAGGAGGATTGGAAATTGGTTAGCAAGTGTAAAAGCCATGCAAAGAAAATTGTTAACAAAAGGGAATTGAATTCTTGATTAGGAATAACATACAATGGTTCAGGTTTTATGAAACTAGGATTTTTGAAATCAATATTAGTATTTTCAAAAGCTTGTTCAGAATTAGGATCAGTACAAAAAAGAGATATATAATTGTAAACTGAATTATTTCGTGAAAAATTACTATGTAGATTGTATGTATTATCCATATAATGGTGTCCCTCCTTCTACTTCCAAAATTGTTGACATGGTTGGATGACCCTATACAATCAACAAGGGGTTTCCATCAATGAAAGGTCCTAATTAGACCTTACACTGTTTGGAATAGGGAACTCATTTGCATCACTACATCTAGATGCTAGTAGGAGGACCACTATATATTTGGACACCCTCATTAGCATAAGAATTATGGCATATGGAACCTTTATGCTATTGCAAACCAAGCCTCACAACAAGTGTGGGCTAGGAGGAGAGGAGATTTTATGGTTACAGAATCAATTTTAATATGCCACACATAAGTGTATCTAATTTTAATTAGAAAGTTATTATTACTTACACATATGTACACAATTCCACATAGAATATGGAAGGGAAGGATAATGGATATTCCTTAGTGCCTATTCTTGTCTCATCACTTGACCGTGGTCCCTCATTAGAACCTTTACAAAATCCTTCAACTCATCGAGCCTTCACATTTATTTTGTCATTTACTAATGTTCAATAGAACCAATCTATTCACATCCTTAGTGTTTTGTAGACTTGCTCTTCATACTTTGTTTGATGTATTAAGGCCTTCCTTTGTCACACCATCATGCCAAGAATTAAGCGATTACTCCTCTCGCCTCAAGAGATTTTACTAGCAATATTTTTTTCTCTATCATATCACTCTCTTCTCCTTATAGCAATAAACATGGATCTAATAGTTAAACATGGTGACATTCCATAGGCTAAAAAACCAACATTAACAAGAAACTAAAATAACACAGTGCTATATATGCTTATACCTTCATAATGAATACTAAAAATCGAGGGAAAAACATTCATGAACAAGCACGCGAATCATGGGTCGTTGAACATTGTTAAAGGGGAAAGCTACACTTTGTTGCAATACCCCAGTTTTGACCCCTAACATGTATTAAATTACATTATGTAAATGTTGTAAATATGCTAACATGCATCCCTAGTGTGGAGCTCAAGGCCAAACCCAACTAGTGAATGGATAGGCATGTATGATGTAAATATATGTATATGTGTTAGCCCATGGTTTACCTTACCAATCACTAAGCCTTCTTGGCACATTTAATTGTATTATTCATTTAGGATATTAGTGATTTATCCTCAAATGAGGACTAAGTGAGTTAGTTAAGATTTCCTACCTAGTCACCATGCAAGGTGTTAGGATCTAGAGCAAATCTCTCTATGAGGTAGCATCACCCATTGTACCGTATCTTTGTAACTTGTGTGAATTATACAAGATGGATTGAGGCCTTTTAACATGGTATGAGAGATCCTTTAGTCGTAAGGGCTTGATAACTCCTCATGGTAGTGATCCATGAGTAACTCAAAACCCTGAAGAAATATTAGAGTCATATTCCCTCGTTGATCCCATAGGAACTCAAAGGATAAGACAACTCTCCAAAGAGAATTATTATGTAAATTTGACATTTTTCACACTCTAATCTAGCCAGGTTTGAAGACATAAATGGTGTTCTATGTTGAAGCTTTGTTGGCCTTATTCACAATCGAATTTAATTGTATTTCTTCATTATAGATTTCGATCAACTAAACTCTTTCAATACAGTTTCCAGCGCAGTTGTCTTGCAGACCTAAAAAGGGAAATATAGTTTTCTTTATAATAGACATTGAGGTAGATTTGTTCCACATGGATGCGTCCTTCTCTTGTGTATTTTTACCTTGAAGTTACACACATAGGGAAAGGAGATAAACACCAACAAATGAAGCTGAGTGATTCCTTTAAGAAATCCAAGTGTTTCTCATCCACAAGAGGTATAATTTGGACACCTTACGAAATGCTAATTGGTCATTAATTTCTCAATATTTAGGAGTCACGCCCCTTAAAGGAACCATTTTTCTTTTTCTTTTGATAGAGTAAAATTCAGTGAAAACATGGACGCTAGATCACTGTAGTGGAATCTGACACTCCAGATTATGGCTTGTAAGAGAGAAGATCCCTCATGACCAACATATGTTGATCTTTGTTGATTCTATTATGGTTTCTAGTTGTGTTCGTCCTTAGTTGAAGACAACATTGTGTCCTGGCTGACACAACAATGGTAAATTGTCTGAAGATCGTAGTTCCAACAAAACACATACAAGATCCAAGGATGCTGGGAATTTTTTTATGTTGAATTGTTGTGCAACGGAAGCAAAAATGAAAACATATTCAATCGCAAATGACACAAGACAACAAAAACAATCACACATTGAACACATCGAATTTACGTGGTAAAACCCTTCAAAAAAGAAACATCCACAAGGAAATGATAATCAATATTCTTATTGTTCAAGGGAGAATTACAACATCCAAACTCGACTTACAACTGTTAGCACTAGATGTCACACCTAGACCGATGTACATGTAAGCCTAATACCCATCATAATGTGAATAATAATGTTTTAAAGAGTGTGGAAAATGGATGTGAAACTTAGTTTATGATGTCAATCACAAAACCTTCCATGAAATACACAACAACAAACAAGGATTTGAAAAGCTTCAAATATGTGTTAAGAGATATAAATGAAAGATAGAAGACTTAACAAGGAAAGCGAAATATGTGTATCAGTTTACATCAAGTATTTTTGGAACACATATAGAAGAAAACTCATTTGAATAAGAACTTATTAATCCAAAGAGAAGCACTTTGATCAACTTGCATACAATACCACAATAAATCATTTACTGCAATAAGGAAACAAGCATCATGATGAATCTTTCACCAGAGGCTAATACCAAAGTGAGACAAAACAAAGATGACCGTAGGAAAAAGAATAATTTTTCACCATTAAAGATTCTTGAGTCTGGTACACACATCAGGAAAACTCTGTTACAATAATAAGAGACTAAAGATAGGAGTTTTCTATTTAACCATTCAAACCTCCTATCAAGTTACAATCTATCTTAAATAACCAAATCTCTAAGAAAAACCCCTTTAAAATTCTCCACCTCATTTCATCATAGGATTCTATGCCTTAGAAAGGCATGGTAATAGGCGTACAACAAGAAGATAACATAATGCTATTTTGTAGGAAAATGTTGGCAACATATTGAACAACCCTTAAAAAATGGTGATGTGGCTTTGCTGCATCCAGCTCCTTGAGGCAAGTGGCCTTCTAATGTGCAACTGAACCTCTGAATGCTAGTATGAGTTCAACTTGACACCTGGCAATCCATTTCGCCTTCAAAATATTCATAAATCTAAGTTTGCATTATAGCGCTGCAAACTTTCCTAAAACACCAAGTTCACAACGCCAATGACTCCAGGCGTTGCGAACTTTCCTGAAGAAGCCCGTTTTCTTGCAAAAAAGATTTCGACCTTTAAAAATTGTACCGGAAGTAGGATAGGCCTTCCATAAATGCTTCAAATTCCTTACAACATGAATTCATCTTTGGAAAAAACATATGAAGATGCTAAATTAAGCTCAAAATCCAAAATCATCACTTAGTGTTGTAACTGCATGCAAAAAGTAAACCATGAAAAAAATGATGCTAATGTGAAAGATCATCGTGTATTCATATTTTGGTTATGGTACTCCTTCTAGTATCCACCTTAGCCAACATATCTAAATTCCTTTTTTCCACTTCCTCTCTGAAAGGTTGTAACTCTCCTTTTAATTTCCCGATCTCAGCTTGGCAAGTTTTCTTCTGCTTATATACATTCTTGAGTTTCCTGTGAAGGGGAAAAGACCTCTTAGCCATGAACCTTGCTTTATCAATTATCTCTTCATATAGATCTAACATCTCCTTTAACTTGATTCAATAATCCAAGTCTTCCTTTTTCAACTTGTCAATTTTAGTTTTTGCATCTTTAAGATGCCTCATGAGTCTTTTGAAAGTAGGGTTACTTTCATGAGGAGGAGTGCTGATATCAATAACCTCCATGGGCTTCTTGGAAAATTGAAATTTGTCCTTTTGCAGAGTTGAAGCTTCTGTTGTATCATCTTCCATAGGGACATGCTATTTAGCTGCTGATCTAGTAAAAGGTCTTCTAGATTTGACTGTTTCTGCAACAACTAGTGGGGAAAAAAAGTTTTTTTCCTTTCAACTTCATTGATTTACTTGATGGTATTTCCATAAGTGTAGTTTTTTCCACATGTGAAACTTCTCTGTTAGGAGGTTGTGAGAGACCACCTTCTTTTGCTTTATAAGTAGCTTGGAAATATTTATCACTCCTAGTCATCCTCCTCTTCTTGCTTGAATATGAATGCATAGTCTTCTCAACAGGGGTAGGAGTTTGTCTTTTGGACTGTGGTGTAGGAAAAATACCTAACTAAAAATATGATGCAACTATGAAATTTTACTAGTCAATGTTAGTCAGTTGAATCTTTTGTTGTATCTTCTTCCATAGGGACATGTTGTTTAGCTGCTAATCTAGTAAAAGGTATTCTATATTTGACTGTTTCTGCAACAACTAGTGGGGAAAAAACAATTTTTTTTCCTTTCAACTTCATTGATTTGCTTGATGGTATTTCCATAAGTGTAGTTTTTTCCACAGTGAAACTTCTCTGTCCGGAGGTTTTGAGGGACCACTGGACCACCTTATTTTTATTTATCAGTAACCTGAAAATATTTATCACTCCTAGTCATCCTCCTCTTCTTGCTTGAATATGAATGCACAGTCTTCTTAATAGGGGCAGGAGTTTGTAGTTTGGACTGTGGTGTAGGAGCAATACCTAACTAAAACTTTGATGCAACTAAGAAAGTTTCCTAGTCAATGTTAGTCTTCTTCAACTCTTCCATTACTAACATCTTGATTAAACCAGAGTGAAAAACACTGGTGTCTACCTACTTGGACTTTTCCTGGACTCTATCTGACATCCGACTTGACCTTCAAATGGTTGAAAATGAAACAAGTGGAACTTTTGTACACACCCTTGAGACAAGACATATGATGACAATGATTTTAAGATCAGGGGTGTGACCCATGCTGATCCTTATTTCCTTCATGATGATAAAAAATACCATGACACCAAGGCTCTAACCAAGACTAAAAACAATACTATGCTCATGAAAAATAAAAAACGAGTTATGTCACGAGACATAATTCCAAAACCTAAAATTAAAAAACTCTATGACTCAAAACAAGACAAATCCAAAGATGTTCTGACCCCTATACATCCTATGTGCTAACAAAAACCATCTCTCACACTCACCCCATACACTTTCCTCTACAAGCTTACATAGATATATGAAGCATCTCTCAAACAATTACATAAATTTAATGTGCACCTAACCAATTCTATTTTTAGTTGATTTGTTTCAACTAAATTCAAAATAATAGGAGCCAAGAATCTGCTCATATCCAAAAACGTGGGAAATTGGTTGACACTGTTTCAACAATATCCACCTTGACAACAATTTACCTGATATATCATGCTCAAATTTATTCATCACCTTTCCTGGAAGCCAAGAAAAGCCAAACACCACTGCAACTTCTATAACAATACTGGTTTCATGAACATGTCTGCACAATTTTATTTTTCATGGAATTTTCCAAAGCCACTCCACCTTCATCAATAACCTATATTACAAAATGATATTTAATAGTAATATGATTTGTCTTACTGTGATAAGCTGGATTTTTAGCGAAATGAATAACACTCTGACTATCATAGAATAGTTCTGTTAACTCCCAAAGTAAAACCGTTCTTTCGGTTGAACTTTGTAGAGGATATCTTAGCTATTGGTCGCATGCTTAAGCTAGTTTTGTGTTTTCATAGTTCAAGAAAATCTTTGGTATTTGGTTTTTTCAAGAGATTGGAAAAACAACAACTTTCGGTGGTTTGGGCGAGCCCCCGGCGTGCTCATTAACCATCGAAAGCGTTCAGTTTTGTCAGCAAAGTGGTCGATTTAAAATGCAAGCAACCGCCGAAAGGGTTTGATCGGGAAAAAAGAAAGCTCGTGCTTTCGCACGAGCCACATGTCAAAACGTTGCAATGATGAAAATTTCAAACCGCCGAAAAGCTCGCGTTAGA
>ML798937.1:307253-318393 GCA_009831015.1 Picea engelmannii | reverse complement strand
CCCACCGTTAAAGGAAAGAAGTTCAAGGGCGTCTGATATGCCTTGTCGATCGTAGATCTGAGAGCCCGATTATCGGCCGCTGAGATTAGCACACCCTTTAACATAAAGTGTCAAACTTTCATGTCACCATGCCTTTTCTTCATTTTGTCACCAACTGTAGATCTATTTGGTGAGTGACCATCGATGGTCGATGTGGATTGTGATATTCCTTGTTGATCCAAGATCTGTGTGCGTATCAACAGTATCAATCTGATCTGATTATTGACTAGTCTTCTTAGATTCATCGCACCATCTATTATGAGCTTTGATCGTCATTCTCTCACCCTCCTGATATTTTATCTATGTGTATCGTCATATAGTAACTTCTCCATCTCATATGAGATTTGATCTTCATTCTCTAACTCTCTTGAGCTACAAAATTTGCATATCGTCCAACTGTTTGAATATGCTGACATAATACTGTTGATATCAATGACAATTAATCATACCAACTTATCATCACATCAATGATATTGACTGTTGACATCAATGACAATATATTAGTGACACTATATTCAACAATCTCCCACTTTATCATTGATGGAAACATTCAAACTTCATATTGAATCTCCCCTTGAGATGTTGCATCTCTCCTCTAAAATTATTCTCCCCCTTTGACATCAATGGAAAATGGTTGCTTCCCTTATGGTAAAGCTCTATTTGTTTGTATACTTCTGACCAAAATTTAAAAATGGATAACTCCTCCTGCAATCATACTTTTCTTGTCATATTGAATGACTCCTGACTTTGATTGTTGTCTCCCCCTAATTTGGTGCCAATTGATGCATTTTTTTTCTTTATATATTTTTTGAGAGATTTAGGTTGGAAGAAGGATTACTCCCAACTTTTGCCTGAGATATTCAAATACATCTATGCTTAAGAGTTTTGTGAAAATATTTGCCACGTATTCTTGTGTTGAAACATATTCCAATTTGATGTTCTTATTTTCAGCCTGATCTCTTAGATAGTGGTATTTTATGGGAATGTGTTTTGATTTGGAGTGTTGAATAAGGTTCTTGGAGAGACTTATCGCACTTGTATTATCACAGTGGATAGTAGTAGGTTCTTCAAATACTATTTTGATGTCTTGTCAGGTTTGTTTCATCCACTCCACTTGTGTGCAACATTCCGTTACTGCAATATACTCAGCTTCGGTGCTAGACAATGAAATTAAGGATTGTTTCTTGCTTATCCAAGCTACCAATGATTCTCCCAAAAAGAATGCTCCTCCACTTGTACTTTTCCTATCATCTACACTACCTACCCAATCTGCATCTGAATAGGATTTTAAAGTGAATGAATCATTTCTTGGGTACCACAGACGAAGATCTATGGTTCCTTTCAAATACCTAAAGATTATTTTTACAACTTGAACATGGCTCTCATTTGGTGTTGCTTGGAATCTAGCCACCATCCCAACTACTTTCTTGGCATCAGGTCTGGAAGTTGTTACATAGAGTAAAATCCCAATCATTGATCTGTAGTGTTTTGGATCTATAGCATTGGACTCATCTTCCTTTCTTAGTTTTCATCCAACTGTCATAGGTGTACTGACAAGTTTGCAATCCTCTAACTGGAATTTTTTAAGCATATCCTTAACATACTTAGACTGATGTATAAAGACTCCTCTCATGGACTGTATTATTTGTAGTCCTAGAAAGAAATTTAGTTCACCAAGCAAAGACATTTCAAATTCTTGTTGCATCCTCCTAGCAAAGTCCTTACTCATTTTTTCATCATCACTGCCAAATACAATATCATCAACATATACTTCCACAATAATCATGTTATTACCAACAATTTTACAATAAAGATTGTTGTCTGTTGATCCTCTTTTGAGAACTTTTTTTTGTAAATAAGAATCTAGCCTTGCATACCATGCTATGGGTGCTTGTTTTAGCCCATAGAGTGTTTTCCTTAATTTACAGACATAGTCTCCTTTGTGTAGTTTTAATCCTTCTGGTTTCTCAATATAGACTTCTTCTTCTAAGTTTCCATTGAGAAATGCTAACTTGACATCCATTTGGTAAACTTTAAAATTTTTGTAGATGAAAAAAGCTAAGAACATCCTAATTGCCTCTAATCTGGCCACAAGTGCAAAGGTTTCTTCATAGTCTACTCCTTCAACCTGAGCATACCCTTTACATACTAATCTGGCTTTGTTCCTGATTACTTGCCCATTCTCATTCATTTTATTTTTATACACCCATTTAGTTCCAATGATATTTTTATTTTTTGGTCTTGGAGCTAGTTCCCAAGTTTGATTTTTTTCAATTTGGTCCAATTATTCATTCATAGCATTGACCCAGTTCTCATATTTACATGCATCTTTGATTGAGTTGGGCTCAATTTGTGACAAAAGTGATATTTATGTTTGATACAGCAATTGTCTTCTTGTGTGCACTCCATCACTCTTGTTTCCAATAATCAATTATTCAGGATGATTCTTTTGAGTCATTCTTGATGGTGTTTTGTGTCTCTTCTTGGGGATTCTTCTCTTATATCTTCTTCTTGAGTATCTTCTTTGTCTTCACTAGTATCCATATCATCCTCTTCCCTTCCTTATTTATTCTCTTCTACTTCTTTTTCTTGTGTACCAACTGACTCATCAGCATCTTCATCTTCACTGTCAAGTATAGTTTCTTGATTTTTTATCCTTATCATGTTTAGATCATCCACCTTGACATCTTCACTCTCAACAATATTGTGTAGTCTAATATTGTAGCATCTGTATTCTTTCTTGTTAGAAGCATATCCAAGAAAAATACTTTCATCAGATCTGGCATCGAATTTTCTGAGATTCTCATCAAGCCTTTTGATGTAGCACTTACTTCCAAAGACTTTGAAGTATTTTACTAATGGATCTCTTCCAAACCATAGTTCATAAGGAGTCTTATTACTATTAATCCTGAGCTGACCTTTGTTCAATATGTATACTATTGTGCTTACAGCTTCCCTTCAATATCCATCGGACAATTTTGCATAATTAAGCATAGTCCTTGCAGCCTCATGAACTATTCGATTCCTTCTTTCGGAAATCCCATTTTGCTGAGTTGTTCTAGCAGCAGAGAATTGTCTTTTTATTCCATGGGTTTCATAAAAGAGATCAAACTCTTTTGAAGTGAATTCACCACCATTATCTGATCTAAGGAATTTAATCTTTATCTCCTTTTTTTTCTCAACAAGGGTTTTAAAGGCTTTGAATTTGTTAAGTGCTTCTGTTTTTTCTTTGAGAAAACATATCCAACCCATTCTAGTAAAATCATCAATGAACAACATAAAGTAGGACTCTCCTTGCAAGATCTTGGTCCTTGTAGGTCCACAAAGTTCAATGTGAACAAGATCTAAAGGTTTTGAGGTTGAGTATTCTTTTGCTTTGAACCTTATTCTAGTTTGCTTTCCTAGTTTACAGTGTCTACACATAGTATTTGATCGCTTTATGATTTTTGGCAAGTTTCTTACTGCACCAAGATTGTTGACTTTCACTAGATTGTCAAATTTAATATGTCCCAACCTTCTATGCCATGGCCAACTTTCATCTGTTAGATTCATATGACATTCCTCATTCAATTTTGCATCTAGTATATACACATTTTTAGGAGTTCTAGGAGCAGTACCAACCAGTTTTCCTGTGTCGTCTCTCCTAATCTCACATTTATGGGACTCAAAGATGAAAAAGTGCCCCTGATCACAGGTTTGGTTGACACTTAATAGGCTAGGTTTCAGTTTTTCAACAAGCAAAACCTTCTTGGCTTTGTCTTTTCCCAAGCTCACAGTGCCTTTCCCAAGTATGTTACCTGAAGCATTGTCACCAAATGTAACTTTACCCTTTTGTTTTTTTAATTTCAGAAACTTGTCCTTGTTTCTTGTCATATGTTTTGAGTACCCATTGTCAACATACCAATCATATTCTTTATCTTGGGCTTTTAAGACAATAAGACATTCCTTCTTTGATGTTTTTTCTTTCCAAAGCTTCTTTTTCTCTCTATTGAATCTTGGTTGTTCTGAGACTTCCATTAATATCCAATTACTGGCCTTATGTCCATGGTTATGACATCTGAAGCATTCTAGGTCCCCCTTTTGTAGAGGTGCAAAAGAGTTATAGTTTTTGCTTTTGACTTGATTTACTGCTTGGTTATTTTTACGGTTATAATTATTAACCCTCAAACTTTTCCTTCTATATGATCTACAATTCATAGCTTTGTGTCTGAAATTAGAGCATGCAAAGCAATAACCAAAGAAAATGTGAGGATACCTGTTTTGATAAAACTTCTTTGGTATTGTCTTATCTTCCTTCTTGATGGATGGAAGTGGTCCTCTTGAGTTCTGATCATTACTTGTCTTTTCTTCATTTTTCTTCTTGAATGTACTGAGGAGAGTATCTACATAAGATTTTAAGTTGACTCGGATTTCTTCTTGAGAATAGCCTATTCCATTTTTATCACCTGAATCCTTTTGTGTGCTAATAATCTCATCTAATATTTTAGAGCTATTTTCATATTTTGTTTGAATGAGTTTTGCATCAAGTTATTTTCTCAGGTGAACTATTTATGCCTCCATTCTTTCACAGGTTATTTGTTTTTATTTAAAAGAGTTTTCCAGACTTTCTTCGATCCTATTTGCTTCTAGGATTTGTTTTTTAAGGTTGGTCATGAGTTTCTCCATCTCCTTTTCTTTATGTTCATGTTTTTCCTTTTGTTCAACTACAAAACTTTTCAGTTGTTTATATCTGGTTTTGTATTTTCTTAATTCATCCAAGGCATTGAGGAGTTCTTCTTCCATATTAACTTTTGCTTCATCTTTTGACTCTTACTCGTGTTTAATTTCCTCTATTTCATTAGAATTTTCAATACCTAGAAAAAGGACTTCATCATCATCAGATTCATCACTGTCACTGGACTCTGATGAACTATTGTTTTCTTCTTTTGAGTAGAAATTATTTTTCCCTTTGTAAAAAATTTTCTTGTAGTTGGGTTTTTCTTTCTTCTTGTATTGTGCAGTTTTGTTTTCTTCATATTCAAGGTCCTACTTGGGATAGGGACACTTGGCTGCAAAATGGCCAACCTTGCAGTTAAAACATTTGAAAGGCAACTTGTCTTTGTACTTCCCTGCTCCTTTTCGAAGTTTTCTAATAAATTTAGCTTATTCCACATCAAATTCTTCATGATGGTTGGATTGAGGTTTTTGCTTCAGAAATTTTGTTTTCTTGAGCACCTTGAAGGTTGCCTCTCCTTGTGGGAGGTTCTCATGACCTAATCTTAACTCATAGGATTTTAGGATTCCATACAATTCATCCATGGTGAGTTTATCTAGATTTTCCCGATCTTCAAGAGAGGACACTTAAGGATTGTATAGAATAGGTAGTTTTCTTAGTAATTTTTCAACTAGCTCATTGTCTGACACTTCTATTCCCAATCCTCTGATTGCATTAACAATATTATCAATTTTTTCAAAGTATTATGAGATATTCTCTTCATCCTTCATTTTCAGACCTTCATATTGTACTTTGAGAGTCTGGAGTTTGGACCTCTTTACTTTGGAATATCCTGCATATATGGTTTCCAATTTATCCCAAAGTTGTTTTTCATTATTACAATTTACTACCTTAGCAATGATTTTCTTACTTGGTCCAGCTTGTAGTGTGTTTAAATCCTTTGCATGTTCCCAAAAAAATTTATTGTCTTCTGCTTCTATGGGAGTGGTTTTTGGAACATCATATCCCTTTTCCACTAATTTCCATACTTCCAGTCCAATGGACATCAGATATCTTTTCATTCTAGCACTCAAGAAGACATAGTCTTCACCACTAAATAGGGAGATTTTTTATGACATCTTCAACCATTGATCCATTCTTATGTATATTCCTCTTCAAGTGATTTAAACCTTTTGTGAAGAGACTCACTCTTATACCAATTGAAGGATCAGATCCTGTCACTGAGAGGGGGGTGAATCGGTGACACAGTTATTATATCAATTTTTCTTTTATTAATTCAAACATAATTTTAACACATTATTTTATCGTGGAACCCAAATGGGAAAACCACAAACTCTTTTCTATTAACTGCAAAATTTTGTTTTACATGTTACATAGAAGGAAGATATTCTTCATTTTCGATCAGCACCAACTGATCAGGATGCACCCACACCCTTGTTCACCAGAACCAAATGGTAGGAGGCTACGACCCCCTGTTTAGCTAGCAACAATTGATAAGGAAGCACCAACTCCCTCTACCGGAACCAACCTTCCCTTGCACCACACAACCTCCCTTATTCTCTGAATCTGGGGAAACTTATATAACCAGTCTTTACTGCATCTTTCTCTGCTTCTCTGATTAATTTATCTTATGATTCAGACTGCAGAGACACTTTATTCTCAACACTCTTCCTCGTTTATATAATCTTCAAAACTGTGAGAGAGTGAAACATTGTGTCCCTTTGATTGGAACCATCACACCTCTTCGTTTAACTTAAACCATAATCATTGTTTTATGATTTTTACCATGAAGTCTTTTCATAAATTGATGACAGTTATGGATCAATTTCATCCTTTTTAAATTGATCTCAAATCTCTACAATTTATTTACAGAAACTAAGTTATACAGAGGCGCTTTCTTAAAACCTTTACATGTGACCGATAACACAAAACCACGAGCTTATAATATTTAATGACGCTTTATCTTTTGCCTTTATATCTCTTATTCCATATGACCAATAGCAACGACCAGACGCTAGGCCAAATGAGTTCTTGAGCACTTATCAATTCAACGGTCACGGTTTGATCTCCTGATGAGATGGATGACAGTCTGGACATCGGATCGGACGGTTCACTTCTATTTCACGGAACCAGATCAATGGTCAGTTTTGATTCTTACATTTAACCTTTCACTACTTAATCCAACAGCTAGGACTTAATCAATCATTGAGATGGATGGCCACCATTTGCTTAGCAACCTCGTGTGAGTGTGAGTGTGACATGTAGGCCAAGTAGTGGAGTGTGACGTGTAGGAAAGGTAGTGGACTGTGACATCGGAGTGCGGAGGTGGTATGCAAAAGTGGTTTGGCGGTTTACTCAGAGGGGGATAGGCGGTAAGTGGTAATGAGTGAGGGGGGTCCAAGTTAACAAGAATGTGACACATTATGAGGGCCCCGCACAGGAAATACCACCAACTTGTACCCCCCCCCATCGTTAAAGGAAGAAAGGTCAGGGGGTCTAATATGCCATGTTGATCGTAGATCTGAGTGCCCGATTATCGTTCGCTGATATTAGCACCCTTTAACATAAAGTGCCAAAATGTCATGTCCCCGCACCTTTTCTTCATTTTCTCACTAATGGTAGATATATTTGGCGGGTGACCATCGTCGGTTGATGTGGATTGTGATATTCCTTGTCGATCCAAGCTCTACGTGTGTATCAACGGTCTCAATCTAGTTTGATTGTTGACTGGTCTTATGAGATTCTTCGCACCATCTATTCTGAGCTTTGATCGTCGTTCTCTCACCCTCCTGAGATTTTATCTTTGTGTATTGTCATACGGTAACTTCGCCATCTCATCTGAGATTTGATCTTCATTCGCTAACTCTCCTGAGCTACAAACTCTGCATATCATCCAACTGTTTGAATATGCTAACATAATACTGTTGATATCAATGACAATTTGGCATACCAGCTTATCATCACATCACTGATATCGACTGTTGACATCAATGAAAATATATTAGTGACACTATATTCAACAGGGAGGTATTAACCACCATCACAATAGCATCTAGTAACCCCACGGAACTTGGTGGGAATGGATCCAACAACCTCCCTGGGCATTCTTCCTTAGCAAAAAGGGTCAAACCAACTAATCTATCCCTTGAGGATTATATATTCATATGTAAGTATATATGTATGTATCTTTTATTCAAATTAACTATTTATGTGTAATTCGTGGAACATTTAATTATTGATACAATTGTATTATAGCTTATTATTAGGATGAGTTTGTGGGATCCATCTCCAAGAGACCAACTGGTATTGTTAGTTCACAATTTTAGTGGTTAGGATATTACCTTTTGGTAATTGTTGGGAATCATGGGCATACTCTATGTGTACCATCAATACCACCCACCCACTCAAGCAATATTCTACAATTTTTGTATGCCACATACACTCGCATAGACCCTATAATTCCTTCCTTAGCCTAGCTTGATATATTTGAGTCATCATGATTAAATCCCTCCTCTATAGTCTGATCTCGGTCCATTAATAGACACCATGCATATTCCATTATCAAATAGCCATAAATGTTGTAACCAAAGAGGGAAAATCCTAAAATGGTTACGAATGCACAGTTAAATTATTAGTTGGATAAATTTACAATGGAAATCAATATCAATAATGAAGAGAGAGAAAAATAGGCAATCTTGGAATGAATATGAAAGAAATTGTCATTGCATGCAAGAAGTGAAAGACACCTTGAAAACTCTCACTACCCAAACCATATCGACTTAGAATTCACCAAGTTCCCCACTAAATCATACTACTCCACCCCCTAGCCAACTATTAATTATATCTTTTCTCTACCAATTAATATTCCATAACTTACTTTTTCTTCGCAATGTAATATTATTTCTCAACCTATAATTAGGTATGAATTGCAAATAAAAATTGAAATGTCAAAATTTGATGTGCAAGACATGAATAATATCATGGGAAGGATAAGCAATGTATAAGAATATTTTTAGTTTCATCATACTCAAAATGATATTGAAAAACTAATATTGCATCAATGAACTTTGATGGTCCTACATGTAACTAGAACATGTGGTAGAAAACCCAGTTGACCAATGTAATTGTAAGTTGGGACACATTTAAAATGAATGTTTTTAGGAGATTATGAGACTTAGAAGAAAAATATGGTTTTTGAAAATTCATTTGAATTCAACATGAGAGTGATTTCAAATAATACACTAGAGAATGGAAGATAGTAGAACACATGTCCCGAGTTTAACCCCAGATAAACTAGTTCAAACTTATTTCACCAAGCTAAATAATAATATTAAAAGAAGAAATCAAGATGCATAAAACTAAGTCTATTGACATGCCTAGGAGGATGTCCATGCTATAAATGAACCTTATTAACATTAAAACCCAAATCAAGAACCAGGATGGCTCAAGAAAACAAAAAATGGAAGTTCCAAGGAAGACATTCCAAGAAAATTAAATCATACATAGCATCTCCTTTCAATAAATCCTTGATGAAAAAGAAACTTTGAAAAGGAAGAGCATGTAATATACATAAAGTCAATTAGGTCTAATAATAGTAGTAGTATTAAATACATGTGTATAATTCATCATAATGTATGAATATGACATGTAGCTTCACCTGAGGGTAAGGCAAAGCTAGGGTTCCATAGGGCATAAGTGAAAGCACATAATCAATGGAAATTGTGGAAACAGGGGGATCATATAACCTTCTTTCACCCTCAATTATGCCTCCATCCATTAATTCACTAGAAAAATGGTAGCAAGGCCTTTAATCTTCAATCAACTCCTCTCATACAAAGAAGAAAACTCTACCTTCATGAAGATTGTCTCATAAACTAGGAAAAAACAAGAAACCCCCAATCACATCAGTAAAAATTTGTTAAGATATTCAAAGAAATCCCCACAATAGAGCTCAACCATTCCTTGCCAAGGAAGAAGGATCTCTCCTTTCATGAACAAGAATTGGTAGGAAAATTCATAGAAATTTGTCCATCACAAAAATCAATGGAGAATTAAATATCTCTTACCTGGGTAACCCTCATCAAAGGGAAAATACAAATGCATCTATGTGGTCGAGGATACTATGATTTCCTATTTGAAGAAAATCAAGGTGGGAATCATATTCTAGAAAAGGATGTATTTCATGGGGTTGCAAGGTATGTATTTTTTTCCAAGATGCAAGGTGTGTATCTAAACATGTGGTTCCTAGACATGTATCTAGAAGTAGACAGCCCCACTTTTGTTCTGTTTAGGATTTTCCTACCCCGCATTCCTTTATCCTCTCAAATGAAAAATCCCTCTCAGACATAGTGGAAAACCATGATGCTTCATTAACAAATCTATCTTGAAACAAGGCCTTCACACATACGTTGTATTTTGTATAGAAGTGTAATGATCCCAAGCCAAATTCTTTCTTGGAATCACTAACTACTACTAATTTATTGAGTTATTAAGTGCATACAATATTCATCAACACATGGAGATCATAATATATTCAAGATGTAGAAGCACAAGCAAAGATCTGACCTTTTTATTATGAGCAATGTAAGATCAATACAATAGATGGTCGGTCTGGCATAAACCTCAAATGGTCGTACAAGCAATAGATATGAGCTGCTACAAAATGCTCCCGAAAATACAAAATAAGCCTCCAAAGGTTGGATATACAATGAAGACTAAATCAAGCAGATCTGAGTCGTACTAATGCTCAGCCTCCAAGCTAGAAAGTGCCACGTCCTACTAGAATGTTGAAGCCCTGAATAATTCTTCCCTGCTACCAAAAGTGTCCAATCATCCCGAGAAATATGCCAAATGATAGATCGGGCAACTATAAGGAAAACCCAGATGTCCAAATTCCCAAATCCACTCTCAAACCCCGTAGATCTAAATTCTCCATTGAATGGTGTGCCCCACTGGATGATTGAAACCCTAGCTGGTTCGGCCCTGATGAAGGAGGCCTCTGAATGCTCTAAAAATATCCAAGAATATAGATCGGGCTATGAGAATCCCGTGGGTGAATTTTCGGGCTCAGATCTCAAGCAGATCTCCCTAGATCTGAGTTTTACCGAATCACAAGACGTCCCCTATGGCTCCACGACGTCCCAATCTACAGACAAATGTAGACTGATGATAACCCTCTAGAAAATCCCTCAAACTAATGGTCCTTCCCCTGCAAACAAAACCCAACTGACGGAATGGCCCCAGACCCTCAGGATAAGCTGGATCAAACCTCCCTCAATAAGCTGGCCCTGAAACTAGAATGGTGTGGAGGAGTCTTTCATCCCCGAGACCAAGTTGTGGAACAAGGTGAGTGGATATTTCACCACTGAGTTTCTCACAAGGGTTTGT
>ML798937.1:268791-294514 GCA_009831015.1 Picea engelmannii | reverse complement strand
CCCCACAGGGACACCCTTTTTGAAAGTTTATCCAAGGATCTGCTGGAGGATTTTATGGCGTAAGTCTTAAAACCCTGCACGAGAGAGAATGGTCCTCTTAGACTTCGACATTTCGGTATTTCGGCACCCGGGGTACCTAAGTGTGAGTTCCCTTGTACTCGTAAGTCCCGAAACCCTGACTCGCGAAATCCCAAAATGACAACGGTTGGATGGGTTAGGACATTTCGGTGTTTTAGAACCCAGGGTACCTAAGTGTGAGTTTCCTTGTACCCGCAAGTCCCGAAACCCCGACTTGCGAAATCCCGATGGAAGAAACCCCGAAATAAGATAAGCAGGTTTAAGAGTTGGTATTTCAGAGTTTCGGTATCCAGAAAACCCAAGGGCGAGTTCCCTTGTACTCGCAAGTCCCGAAACCCCGACTCGTGAAATCCCAAAAGGATAGCGTGTAGCTAAGTCCCGAAAATATAGAGTGTGGAGAAGTTAATATACTTCGGTATTTCGGCACCCGAGGTACCTAAGTGCAGGCCCCAGGTATTCGCCAGTCCCGAAAACCCGACCTGTGAAATCCTGATGGGGGAAAACCCCGAAATAGTGGAGCATGTTTAGAGTTTGGTGTTTCGGAGTTTCCGCTCCCAGGAAACCTAGGTGCGAGACCTCCTATCGTCGCATATCCCGAAATCTCGATGGAGGAAATCCCAAAATAGTGGAGCATGTTTAGAGTTTGGTGTTTTGGAGTTTCGGCTCCCGGGAAACCCAGGTGCGAGACCTATTGTCGTTGCATATCCCGAAATCCCGATGGAGGAAATCTCGAAACAATGGAGTATGTTTAGAGTATGGTGTTTCGAAGTTTCGGCTCCCGGGAAACCCAGGTGCGAGACCTCTTGTCATCGCATATCCCGAAATCTCGATGGAGGAAATCCCGAAATAGTGGAGCATGTTTAGAGTTTGGTGTTTCGGATTTTTGGCTCCCAGGAAACCCAGGTGCGAGACCTCCTGTCGTCGCATATCCCAAAATCCTGATGGAGGAAATCCCGAAATAGTGGAGCATGTTTAAAGTTTGGTGTTTCGAAGTTTCAACTCCCGAGAAACCTAGGAGAGAGACCCCTTGTTCTCACATAACGCGAAATCTCGAAAGGAGAAATGTCGAAATGGCTTAGCACTAATAGATTTGGTGTTTCAGTGTTTCGTCACCCAGGATACCTATCGGCAAGTTCTCTTGTACTCACCAGACCCAAAAAACCAGTTTGCGAATTCCCGAAATAGGTTGAGCGACATATATATATATATGTGTGTGTGTGTGTGTGTGTGTGTGTGTGTGTGTGTGTGTGTGTGTGTGTGTGTGTGTGTGTGTGCAGGTTTCAGAGTTTTCGGCTCCCAGTAAACCCTGGTGCGAGACCTCCTGTCATCGCACATCCCAAAATCCCGATGGAGGAAACCCCGAAGGGTAGAGTACCAAACTTATTCTGGGTTGCTGTAAATATGGATAAGTGGTTAGGTCCATTTCAGGTTTCGGCCCTTCGAAAGTCAAGAGAGCAAGGGATCGCTTGTCTCACGACTCCTCGCATCGCGATAGCAGAAGTGTCTTCTCGATAAGGATTGTAAGCATAGCCACGGTCATATGAGGGACTTTAAATGGAAAGGAGGGTCTGCGCTAGGCTCCTTAGGATCTCGGGGAGTGTTGTCCCTCAAGAATAAGGAAAGAAAGCCGAAAATTTTCTATCCCCGTGGTGGGTGTGTTACAATATCCAACTTGCAACACACAATTTCAAGGCTTACAAGACAACTCTAGTGCTAGCCTCCAAGTCTTCATGTCCATCCTAAGGTCTAATTCATCGAACCCTAGGTCTTATACCCGTGTATCAACATAAGAACTAATACCTAGATGGAACATCAACAGTAAATACACAAGTATTCTTCAAATAAATGTATCACACCAATATCAAGACTCCACTCATCAAGAAGGAGTACTCATATAACACACTATGATATTGACCTAGCCTCCATGCATCACACAAAAACAAGGTTGCAACATCACCCAAAGATCTAAATCTCTTATTCATGTCTTCTCTCGGGTTGTAACCCTAGCACTACCTCATTTTTCTCCACAAGGAAGAGCCACAACCTCCTACAAGACAATACAAATGTGAGTAACTCAATCCTACAAGAAAATCGTGTATCCAAGTCTTGAACTCCTATAACATTCATGTTATTATCTAGGATAAGCATAATCCCTAGCATCCTATTACATCAAACAATAAAGGACTCCAAAAACATCTTCAAGTGATAGAATCCAATGTCATGTCTCCTCTAAGGTTCTTGTCACAAACCCTGGGTCTTGCTCCATATAAGACTTCCCCAAGACATTTACAAAGATAAAATAAATGAGTATATTAGTAGTGATTAATGACCAAGGTTATCTCCTCCATTCATATAGAATAGGTGACACAGGCCAACATAAAACATGGAATATATCCACACAAGTAACCCTAGACGTAATTCAACAAAGAATCTTGGCCACATGCGGTAGTCTACAATACAAGGATGGTATTTGTCAGACTAGGGTTTTATCCAACCCTAAGGTGATGCACCCTCCAAGCATTATTCCCCTTGGGTCCAACACCCCTCTTCCAAGATGTTGCACTACCCAACGAGTTGTTAGCCCAACTCTCCCTCTTACATGTTGGTTTGTTCTCCAAGCATCTTCATGCAAGGTTCTCCACCTCTAGTTGTGTGCCACATGTCCTCTTATGTCTAACACTCCTCAACATGTGGGAAAAATTAGTTACTTTCTCCAGTTATTCTCATCAACATATTTGTTTGAGTCCATAGCCAACCTCCATGACCTATGCTCCTCAATCCAAGCATCCTCAAGTCAAGTATCCAACATCCAAGTTATATTTCACAGGGTCCCATGGTCTTAGGTCTAATTTCCTTCCTCCAAGTTCCTAGAGATAGTCCTCCTAGGTGGGTACCTCTCCTAATCAAGAAACTGACTCCCCCATTCTATGCACCCAATGGGTTCATCATCATGCCACATGGGAAAACAACCTCCAACATAAGTGTGTTATGCAAGCACCCTATCCAAGGTAAATATTCCACTAAGACCAATCCATGCATATGTCCATCAAGAATCACCAAGGGATTATAAGACCTAGAATTTTCTTAGCTAAGGGAAAACACTTTTGGAGTAACCCCAAAAGATAACACTCCCTCTTTGTGAGGAGAGTGTTTTCTATAACACCAATCAACTCCCTTTGAATCCACAACCTATAAGTTTTGTTCCTCCACAAAGATGGAAGAATGCTCCTCCATCGTGACATCACCATCATACCTACTCTACAAGCATCTATGAGAGATACTCCCATAAGTATAGATACACTCACCTGATCATCCAATCAATCATTATTCACAAAGGTATTTTTCTCTCCAAGAAAGAAACTAAGCAATCTACAACCCAGCCTATTAATGATGAGCATTCAAGGATAATAAAATCAAAGCAACTTGGTTTACACCATTAAACCAAGATACTCCCTCTTCATCTCAAAATCCCCTCTACTAGAGGTTCCAAAAGAACAATGACCTTCTATGAAACTAAAGGAACATAACCCTATATCACTTCCTCCCACAAAACTCTAAAATCACTTAAAAACAAGGGGCACATCAACAATAACCTATCAAAACTCTAGTATCCCTAAATTCAACATCACATGACAAAATATTTTGACACCACATAAAGATTTTTTCACATCATCCTGTAAAGACAATCACGTCTCCAAACAAACAAATACAAGTGGATTAGATCTGTCAAAAACAAAAGATAAAAATGTGCATACATCTCAATTCATCAATCCTGAAGTACAAATACCGCGGTAAAAGTAACCAAAACCCATGGAGGGTTATCATCAAACTATGAAAATGTGAATCCCTCTCATGCACATCAAAACATCTAACATCTAAATAAACAAACTCAAGAGTAACATCAAGTTCAACTCCCTCTTCCAAACAGAATCCAACAACCATGTCATTAGTACTCATCATTTCTCCCATCAGCTACAAGCTTGGAATCAATCATTGGATCCATCACCATAGGTTTTGTACCTATCTCCAAGTTTTCCTTCTACAACTTTCCCCAATGCCTAATGCTCCTTTTCTCTACTAGTGTAAATCCAAACCCTAGTGGTCCTTTTTCTTCCTAGGGTTTTCCAAAACCCTGGAACTTTCCAAAACCCTAGGACTCCAAGATAAGAGTACAAAGTATAAACACATGAAGAATACAACATGAAAGATAAAATCTCCAAGATCATGTACAAAGTACAATCTCTACATAATACAAATGCACAATATGGCCTACTAACATTCATAAATATCTTAGCATCACACTAACTATCACATATATACTCAATCTCTCAATAAGTACAATGTAAAATTTGCACAACCAATATTATCCCCAATGGACAACCATGGAAGCTCCATCGAATATGTAACAATTATTAAACAAGGTCGCCATTATTTCAAACCCTTAAGTCACAACTCAACCAAAATAGATCATCCAATAATCATCACTATCACAAAATGAGTTAGCCCTTCCCAAACTCCAAAAACAACAAAACAATCAAATTGTTAAGCATGTCTATCATAGGAATCAATCCACTCCAAGCACCAGCATTCATTGGAAAAAATCAGCCACCTATCGCAAGTCCTCCTATACATCACAACCGATGGAACTAAATCAACAATACCACCAACATATAAATTAAATCAATCACCTAAGGTAAAAACACCAATCCAATCCTTGGAGCAACTGGGAAAACACCTCAACAAACCCTTCAAGGGTCCAATTTATTTTCACAAGAACAGTAGGATTTCATCATTCGACAACCCCTCCCAAGTTTATCAACTTAAATATTTAACCTTAAAATCAGTAAGAAGGCAATCTCAATCCAATCAGCTCTAATGCCATGTGAAAATTTTGAGAATTTGCGCTTAAGACAAATTCGGAAATTTTACCTCAATGTTTGAGGTTCTTAGGATTTGTTTTATAATGAACTTTCACACTTAAGGTTGAATATGATTTATCAATTACAACATCATATAAATAATTTCTCCATCAACTAATCAACTAGTTATTTCAATGAAACAAGCACCAAATCGTATACAAACTTGGGATATGATTCCCAACCATATGGAGCATATCCCCTAGTACAAACCAACTCCGAATTGAATCTAATTACAACATATTTTTCCAAACTACAAATATTTCATGTTATCTTCTCTTTACTTGTCAAGACACCCAAGTAAATATTCCTACTAGTATATCACATCAACATGAAAAAACAGCACCATTGACAACTCAAAACATCATGAGAAATAAGCTACAAATCAAATCTACAAGTATAGAAATTTAGGAAAACAACGTAATCTCTATATTAACATAGGAATGAATTGCAAATACATACCAATGAATTGTGATAAGCTAGTACATATATTCCACTAGCTTATCACAAGCTAGGACTACTCCACAATGCTCTCCAAACATAGCTAGGGTAACCACAAGAAACTAGCATCACACTATCAAACCAAAAATTTCAATTCCTCTGAGCTAGGAATCCCTCCTAACTAAATTTGGAAACTCAATCACTTGCATCTAACAAGTGTATGTCCAAGTACATCATCACATCACATGACAACTACTTACTCATGCAAGGCATCTCACCAAGCTTTATCAAACATGACATCACATCAAGATCCAAGTCCTCAAAGCAACAAATTCTAGGTCTCCACACCAGCACTCTTGTCTTCCTTAAGGATTATAAACCCTAGCCAACTTGCAACACATGAGTTCAAAGCTTAAAATAAAACTTTAGTGTTAGCCTCCAAGTCTTCATGTCCATCCTATGGTTTGATTCCTCAAACCCTAGGTCTTCAACTCTTGCATCAACACAAGCACTAAGACCTTCATGGAACATCAAGAGTACAATACACAAGTATTCTTCCAATCAAGGTATCACACCAAGCTCAAGACGCGTCCACTCACCAAAAAGGGCTACTCATCTAGCACACCATGATCTTTCCCTAGCCTCCATGCATCACACAAGAACAAGACTAAATATCCTTCAAAATTGTATCTCTCTTCTTCAACTCTTCTCTATGATGGAACCCTAAATCTACCTCCTCTTACTTCACAACAAGAGCCATGATCTATACATGACAATACAAAGTGTTAGTAACTCAAGCCAACAAGAAAAACCTATATCCAAGTCTTCAACTTCTCAAATGTCCATGTTCTTCTATAAGATAAGAACAAGATTTGGCATCCTCTTGCATCACACAAGCAAGGACTCGAAGATCAAATTCAAGCATCATCATCCATCTTCATGTCTCCTCTAGGTTTCTCATCACAAACCCTAGGTCTTGCTTCCTACAAGACTTATCCAAGACAATTACAATGATATAATAAATGAGTATATTTATAGTAAGTAATACCAAATGATCTCTCCTATCTTTATACACAATAAATGATGGAGGCCAACATAAAACATGGACAAGGTCCACACAAGTAACCTTATATCTAAGTTAAAAAGGAAACCCCACATGGAGCACTCTACAATACAAGGATGACAAGTGCAACACTAGGGTTTTACCTATCCCCAAGGTGGTGTGCCCTCCAAGCCTGATACCCTCCTCCAAGATGGTGTGCTATCCAATACTATGTTATCCTAACACTCCCTCTTACATGGTGGTTCATTTTCCAAGTGTCCTCATGCAAGGTGCCCCATCTCTAGTTGTGTGCCACATGTCCTCTTGTTCCCAACACTCCTAAATATGTGTGCCAAGGTAGTTACTTTCTCTAATGATTCTCCTCAACATATGTGTCCAATTTCATGACCAACATCCATGAAATATGATCTTCAACCATCCTCAAGTCAAGTATACAACCTCCAAGGTGTATGACACATGGTCCATGCTCTTGGAGGTAAGTGCCTTCCTCCAAAGAGCTTGGCGCTTATCCTTCTCGGTAGGTACCTATCCTAACCAAGAAATCAACTCCCTTATTATGTGCATCAAATGGGTTAGTCATCATGCCACATAGAATAACAACTTCATAGGTAACTGTGTTATTTGAGCTTGAAGGTTTCCACAATTAGTCATAATTGTAGTGAAATTTCTAGAGTTAAATTGTGTTGAAGTTTAGAAACTTCTCAACATTTTGAGTGGACACCCCACCCATCATCAAGGGATTCAACTAAATATTTAATAAATGGGAAAGAGTGAACCTAGGGACTAAATAAATAGGTTATGAATAAGTTAACCGTTCAAGAAAATTCATAAAATATAATAATTATTAATAGTAAAAAAGAAATGGTTGAAATTAATAATAAAGTGAAATGTACAAATTTAAATGAAAATTATAATATATTATTAAAAGGGGAGTGATTAGTTCAATGTAAATAATTAATGAAGGTAAATAAGAATTGGATTAAAAGAACGTAATCAAATCATAAGTATAGTCAACAAGGGATGAGTAAAATAAATTAAAATTTCAGTATAAAGATAATAGATTATTAAAATTTGAATGTAGCTATAATATAATATAATATATAATATTTAAGAATAAAAAATAATGTAGAAATAATATGTTTAACTAATGTAGAAATAATATGTTTATCCCTTTGCTAAATTGGTGACAAATCATTGTTTTTTAAAAGAAACACTACCCCATCCTATCAAGTGGATAACTCTCTTAACCTGGATCTAGAAGGCTCGCCTAAAATTCATTACTTGGAAAGTATGCCTAGACCATAAGTCCACCATTTTCAGAGCTAAAGATTGCCCTTCCCTCTAAACTACCACCTCATGAATCTAAACTACCACCTCATGAAATACATTGAAGGAGGAGTTATTAAGAGTAAGAGGGAGAGGGAAAGACAAACTCCATCTATATAATATCTCAAGAAAAATTGGTTCCATAACCTTGTAGACACCCCTCTTCTTTTAAAACATTGAAAAACTCATCACCTAATGGAGTTCAATAGTGGAAAACTAAGGCTACCAAGGGTTGCTTGTAATAAGTAATGATTTTTATGCAGGATACCTTTCACCTTCTTTTAGGCACCGTCTCTTCCTAGGGTTTACGAGTTGGATGGCGGCAGCCTCCTCTGTAGCTCCGTGCGCCTCTGCGCGAGAGCTCGGCCCTCACCTGAGCTCTCCCTCCAGGCGCTCCTCCGTTAGACACTCAGGCGACCCCTCCGGCTCCTCGGCTGGAGCTCCTCCCTCCTCCGTTCAGCCGTCTCCAGCAGCAGCGATAGGCACGTCCTCATCTGCGTCGTTGATACCCTCTCCGACCTCCTTCAAAGACGCGGTCTAAGGCCGCTCTTCTGGATTTTCCCATGTGATCTGTGAAGCTCCAGATCCAGTGATCCCTGTTCCTCAGGAAGCGGTGGATTGGGAAGGTTTTTTTAGATCTAATGCTCTGTTTTGTAGGTTTAATAGCTTATGGCCTCGTCTGGCGGATCTGCATTCTTGGACTGCTTCAGAATGGACTCCTCTCCTCGATTTCGAAGCTCATGTTCGCCCATGTGTAAAAGGTTTCTTCGTAGTGATTTTTGCCTCTGCTAAGGATAGAGATTTGATCTACAGTTCCGGGCCTTGGTTCTGGGGCAGGTCAGGTCTGTCTATGCAGCTCTGGACCCCTTATTTCGACCCCTCCTCAGCTTCCATCCCTACGGCCCCCGTGTGGGTAAGGCTCCCTGGTCTTCCTATTCATTTTTGGGGTGATTCCTCTCTTAGCCATATTGGAAATGCTCTTGGCAAGTTTCATAGTAGCAGTCCGGAAACTAAATGTGGCTTCACTACCTATGCACGGATCTGTGTAGAGATGGATTTCAGTAAAGGATCCCCAGCACAAATCACTCTTCAAGGGATTAATTATTCTTGGACGCAGAAGCTCGACTATGAGAATCTTCATTTCAGGTGCAGAAGTTGTCTTGAAACAGGGCACTTAGCCAACAAATGTCAGAAACTCCCTGAGAAAAAGAAGAAATCAAAGATCCAACGCAAACCCACATGGTGGGTAGGAGCTCTTCCTGAGCATCAAAGCATAGAACCGGCTAATGATACCTCTAGCGAGGAAGATACAGAGATTGTACCACAGAAAACGGAACAAGTCACCTTTGTTCAAGAGCAAGAGCCCCCTTCCCCTAAAAATCCCATGGGGAAGGCCCAGGCAGAAACTGATCCAACCAGATTGCCAGGAAATTCTCAGCCCGAACACCAGATCTCAAGCTGGGCTGACTTAGCAGATGAAGAAGGCCTTGACTTAACTGATGAAGAAGACCCTCCAAGTCCGAAGGAAAGCCAATCTCATCAAAGCAAAGAATGGCAGACCGTGCCAAAAAGGAAAAAAAAAAAACCTTCAAGTCAGAAAGGATGTAATGACCCGCAGTCGAACTGGGTCACTGAAATAGTTGGGTTTTCCAAGCTCACAAGTTATTTCTGTTTTAGCTCACTTAGGATTGGCCCTATGATTTACCAGGAAACTTTCAGCTGAAACAGGGCTGGAACATTTGCTGAAACACAGTGTTGGAACAGATGTTGAAACACAGTGCTAGAACATATGCTGAAACACAGTGCTAGAAGCTGAAACAGTGCTGGAACATATGTTGAAACACCGTTGTAACAATGTTGAAACAGTGTTGAGACACATGCTGAAATAGTGCTGAGACTTATGCTGAAACAGGGACTGGAGTTTCGACATTTAAACTTCCAGTTCTTTTAGAAGGCGTACAGGAACTAGTTCAGCTCACAAGTCTTTAGCTATAGAAGTAGAATGGTTCAGAAAGACAGGCCCGAAGAAATTCGAGGCCATTTTGTAATCGAATCTGTGGCTAGTCCACCCCATTAATATAATCCATAACCGTTTCTGTCAAAAAAAATAGTGGAAAACTAAGGCTAAACATGACTAAATTTAATGCATCAATGCTAGAAAATACTCGATACACTCTCTTTCTCGATGGGGCATTGAAGGGGAACTCTAGGGTGGAAAGTGTGGAGAGGGGAGGGATCTTCATGCCCCTTATGGACAATTAGACACTCAGTTTTCATTTGGAATTGGAACTACTACCAACAATGAATTTGAGCTCTTAGTGGTATATCAAGGCTTGAAAATCATAACTAAGAGAACCAGTAATGACATAATAGTGATTGATGATTCCTCCCTTATCATCAATTCCATGAGATCTATAAGGGGTAATGTTGCTCCATACTTGGCAAGATTAATCTTGAGAAAAAAATATCTAGCTTTCCACTTCACCCAAGTCCACTACCACCATGTTTTTTAAGACAATTGTCTAGAATCAAACTCTATAGGAAATGAAGGGACCAACCTATCCCAAGGCATGTTGACAAAATGGGCCCACAATGGACCACAACAAGCTAGGTTTGTTTGCCATGACATAGTTACTTGAGAAATTATACAAGGTGGGGGTGTGAATTTACCACACCCTCCTCTATCATGACACATCTTGACACGATTACAAAGTCGGATGGGAAATTAAGGCCCCTCCATCCTATCTCCTCCTTTGTGCATTTGGCGAAAAGTGGCCTCCACCCTTTTCATTTCTCTCCTCCATCATTATTCCTTTGAGCTAAAGCAAGAATATGCCTAGCCAATTATCCTCTACCCCTCTAGTTTGTATCAATATCCTTTCATTCTAGAATCTCCTCCCTCATGCATCTATGAATGTGGTTTTCTAAGGGTAGAGCCTCTCCTTTGTGCAAGTCTTGGTTCTACCTAAATTGCTCCCCCTTTCCTATAGGTTTCCTAGCCCATTCACCTGGTATTGAAATCCACATTTCCAATCAGTGACATGACCTTGGCTCTCCTCCCTTCCTTTAGAAAAATGGATCTTGAATATTTTAAGTGCAAGGTAGAGAACTGGAGGAAATTCAGGCAACAACTCAAAGAAGTGAAATTCATATAGATTCCTCCTCCCTGGTACATAATCCATGAAATTATCCCTAGAAGAAAGGGCTTAGCATCAATCATCAGTGCCTACTCAAGAGCAAGCTCATTCCTACAACCAACATCTAAAACAATGGGAGATAGAGGTGTAGTTCTACACAAAGCAAAGGAGGAAGACTTGGAAGCAACGACAAATGTATTAGAAGATTTGGTAGTGTGCATTTCTAGTTGTGTCAACTTTCCAACAAAACCCCTAGATTATCCAATACGCCAAGCTCCAACATCTCTAATAGAAAAAACAACCCCACAAGTTCTTCCATTCAAGTGTGAAATGTCGTAAAAGGCCTTTATTCCTAAATAAAAGATCACTTTCAAGGTTCAGTTGGGGGTATCATATCAGGTGAAAAAGAGCGTCTGGCAAAGCGTAAATCTCCTCGTACGCTATGACCAGGTTTTTTAAGTGAGAAATAGTTTGTATAACATTTTTCCAATGCCCATCCGAGCCCTTTTGCATGTACTTACTATACTTAATGGGTTTTAGTATATTCATTAGTACATATCATTTATTGTTTGAAGCTCTACTTTGCAACTGCGTTTATTACCCGACTTCCATTCAAGTGGATTCTATAACCAATGTCCACATCAAGGCTTAGTTTTTCCATTTGTAAATAAGTATGCATTATTCATGCTTGCTTTTGTTAAGACAATGCATTTGACATTAGAGGTAAATTTTGATTACATAAGAGAAGCATAAAAATCTTAAATCCAAGTAATGAACTTTTTCTCTCTTGAACTCCAAAAATCCCATATTTTATATTACTAGTAAAACAAGTTTGTCCAGCGTGTTTCAACCCAATATATGAAAAATAAAATTCATATGTATAAGTCGGATTCATCTTAAAGTCACACCTCTTACCCAAAGTCACCATATGTGACCCTAAAATATTTAAATGTGACCTCCTACACAATTCAAGGGCATTCATTCATATACACATCAATATTATATATTATCTTTTATCCATCGTAACTTTGGTTATATGCAATTCATGGCACAACATCATTGTTGTTGCAGAAAATATTGTTCATTGAATCCTTCATTTAAAAGGAAAATAATAATAAGTGCAAAGTCGTTGTTCTCGATGATCCTACCTACCAATTGTTAGAATTGCAAATGCGGAAAACACAATTCACATATGATAATTAACAATCACACAGATAAGGAACATAGGGATTTCATGTGGTTCACCCAAACGTTGGGCTACGTCCACCAAGCATAGGCATCGGTTGTCTTATTATTCATATCATGGAGATTACAACAGACTTGCAAGTTCTCGCTCTGTCTCTCTCTTTGCCTCTACGGGCTTACATGTATTTATATAAATTTACAAGAAACTGATTATTAAATGCAATCCCTATCCATATTCTAACTTGGTCTATTTGGTTGTAACCAATGCAGAATATAGGATCTAAATCCATCCTTGGAGAAATTCGTTGTCACCAAATCCCAACATTCTCCACCTTGACAACAATTAACCTGATACCTTGCTCCTTCCTTTTGTTCATCACCTTTTCTGCAAGCCAAGAGAATCCAAGCACCACTGCAACTTCTCTAATGAAATTGGTTTCATGATCTCACCTGTGTGACTTGCACGAGTTTGGATTTCCTGAGGGGTCACTCCACCTCCAACTTGTCTTCCACAACTGTGTTGTGAGACATATTTAGTGATAGATCTCCTCCTATCCAAAACACCTGTAAAATATACATTACAATTATCACAAACCATCTCATTGAACCATTATAGGTGACATTTTTGCTTCTCAAACGTTGAAGCACCCATTTCACTGCAGCACCTAAATATGTCATGTATCTGACAACATCATTAGCATGTGAAGCATTTGATCTTAACCGTTTCATCACATACAACAGACCTCCTACTAAACTTATACGAGACATAACCTTTTATTCTTTATAGACAGGACCTATGCTTGAAGAAACCTTACAATGGAAAGCAAGAGGGATAAAAATTGGTTTCACAATGTTCATACTGAACTCCAAACACAGCTTAACATTACCATCTATGTATACTTCCATGCCCATAATTTGTTTTGCTGCTCCTTGATCCCTCATCTGAATTGTCTTGTCCAGCTGAGTCATTTTCTTACTAATTTTATCCATGCTTTGGCTTGCATCGAGCATATCATCGACAAATAACATCAAGATTGTGAATGTACTATAAATTGTATAGTCATTCCTACCCTTTTAAAAATTATCACTCACTATGAAGGATTCAAACCTCTTGTATATTTGTCTGGGTACCAATAGGTCATACAATGAATTATCTAGCATGCAAACAAATTTACCGTGGTGGTCTTGAATCAACCCTTTTGGTTGTTCCATACATACTATATCTTTGTCAATGATGACCTTGTGAAAAGTAGGATCCCACACACAACATCCCTTTATACCACCATCATAACTTGCAGAGATATAAAACAAGCAGGAATTCAGAAACAAAGATTTTAAGTCTGAAAATGATTTATCGCTTACCAGTACCTGCAATTATTTTGTGCTCTTATGACCTTGATGCTTCTTCCATAAACAAGAAGATACATCTGTCACTTCAGATTCCACTCCAGTACTCCCTTCCATCTTATAAAGGTTATCAACCTTTGTTTCCTTCATCACTACTAAACTACCTTTCAACAATGTGAGTGCTCCACCTTGACCTGTATACTTATATCCATGAGAATCCAACACTCCCAATGAAATCAAATTTGATTTAATCTCGGGTACATATCTAACATTCATTAATTCCCTAACAATACCATCGAACATCTTGATTCTAATACTGCCAACCCCAACAGTTTTACAGGGAATACCATTTCCCATAAACACTACACCTTCATCAACAGATTGGTAAGAAATAAACCAATTTCTATGTGAGCACATGTGGTGGGAGGTACCTGAATCTAACTTCCATTCTTCTTGATATTCTAAATTACTAGAAACGGATAAAACTTGATCAGTCATACCTGAATTTGTTACAGCCAAATTTGCTTCCTTCGTAGAGTTCTCCTCACATTCCTTTCTCTTCCAACAATCTTTCTTGAGATATCTTGTTTTTCCACAGTACCATCATTTTGCTTTACCCTTTCTGTGTCTTGACTTAGATCGATAAAAATTTCTCTCATTCTTCTCTTTAGTTCGACCTCTGACCAGCATCTCCTCTGAAGTTGAGGTTTCTTTACTAGATTTTCTCCTCATCTCCTTAGCCAAAAAAGCTCCCACAACAGAGTTATAATCTAAAACATTTGTTGAGATAAAGCTAATAGAGGTGACTAGATTATCCCAAGGCTCAGGCAACGAACACAATAGTGTAATAGCCTTATCTTCATCTTCGAATTTAACTTCCATACTAGTCAAATGAACTATAAGGGTATTGAAGGTATTTAAATGATCAGCAACTTTCGTACCTTCTTTCATCCACAAACTGTACAACCGTCTCTTCAAGTAGATTATGCTCATCAAAGACTTTGTCATATATAGACTTTTCAACTTGCTCCATAAGCCTGATGTTGTATCCTCTCCTATGATATTAAACAGAACATCATCTGCCAAACATAAACGAATGGTACTAAGAGATTTTGCATCCAGATCTTCCCATTCCTCATTCATCATGGTTGTTGGTTTCTTTGACTTGCCTGCCAATGTTTTTTGCAACCCTTGTTGCACCAGTAAATACCGCATCTTGAGCTTCCATAGTTCAAAGTTGTTTTTACCGCTGAACTTTTCAACTTCAAACTTCGAACTCTGCATCTTATCCATTAACACAAAAAACTCCTAATGCCCAAATCACTGCTTATAATACTTGGCTCGTTAACCAATGAATGAAAAATATGGATCCTTAATGAATAAGGAATAACGTTAAATTATAACCACAAAAAGTTTAAAAATAATAAAAAAATTATATATTCCATAAACCTTTTTAATTTTATTTATACCTTAAAAAAATTTCACAACCTTTTAAAAAATACATCCACCATGTATAATGTATTCGCACCATGCCAAGTGCATTCACTATTTAATTAATACCTTTACTTTTTCATGCATACAATCCTCCATTGTTTTAAACATTCACTTCATGACTAAGCCATGCACAATAGGACAAAGTCAATCCACCTTTAAACTTTTCCATAGACAAAAAACATGTGAATGTTACCATCTGAATATTTCCTTGCAAATAGAAGTCGTCGCACCTCCCGATGTGAGTGCCCTGCGACGTGCTTCAAAGAGTCGTCGCACTGTACCACACTTCTAGACTGCGGTAATTTGAAAAATTTTGCAGCGGAGAAGGGCAGGTAATAAGACGTCACACCCTTTGAGAGGAGGGACTTGCAGTGATGTGGAGATCGATGCACCTCACACAGATGTTGTTGCTCCTCTGAAATTTGACGTCCTCGACACCCTCTCCTCCAACCAGCTCTGATACCACTTGTTAGAATTGCAAATGCGGAAAACACAATTCACATATGATAATTAACAATCACACAGATAAGGAACACATGGATTTCATGTGGTTCACCCAAACATTGGACTATGTCCACCAAGCATAGGCATCAATTGTCTTATTATTTAGATGGTGGAGATTAGAACAGACTTGCAAGTTCTCACTCTGCCTCTCTCTTTGCCTCTACGGGCTTACATGTATTTGTATACATTTACAAGAAATTGATTATTAAATGCAATCCCTATCCATATTCTAACTTGGTCTATTTGATTGTAACCAACGCAGAATAATAGGATCCAAATCCATTCTTGGAGGAATTCGTTGTCACCAAATCCCAACACCAATCATGAGTTAGTCAATGATCCTTCATACAAAAACATTCACCAATCAAACAAACCCTTTGGACTAGTTAATATATATGTTATATATAGTAAATATATATTACATATATTATAAAAATTTATTATATATGACTATATATGAAGTTAAAAATTCTCAAAGTGTTTATTTGAGATAAAGTTTGAAAGTTTTGAATAGGAAAGAAAGGGTGTACTATATTGTAGTTGTAAAAAATTCTATGATTAAGAGAAAAAATGGACTTTGTATAGAAGTAAATAAAATGATCTTATTAATGAGGATGAATTTGTACAAAAGTTCTTTGGTGTTTTACTTGAACAGTGATTTTAATGTAGACTTAAATTGGTAAATTCTTTGGAGTAATTTGCAAATTATTTACCTTAGGTGGAAAAATCATCTTCTCAGACAATGCAAGAAGAATTGCAACCATCAACGAGTGCTTTAATCTACCCAAATTTTTTCACACACCAAGACCAAGATATCATACTCATTGTTATTATTTGCATTATGAAATCACTAGAATAACAACACTTGAAGCACCATACAATGACAATGTAATGTTGCAAAAGTCAACTTGTGTGATCTAATATTGGGCCTTGGATTCAATGAACTCATACAAGAAATGTTACAGCGTTTCTTTGCTACTACCAGTCACAATCACATTGAAATTGTATTTTTGTCGATACTAATGATTCATGTAACCTACCCATTATCCAACAAACACAATATATTCTGACACCATTTACAAATAAATGTGTACAACATGACAAAAAAAAATGCAACTACCAATACTTTTGAAATCATGAATGCAAACTATTTAAGCATACATAGCAGCCTTCAAACACACAAAATACATAGTAAGACGCATCAGTTAAACAGTAAATATACACAGCAGCCATAACACTCATCTCATGGGAAAATGTCTCCAACTGGTTTCATATGAGGGATGTTCCTCCCTATCATAGGATCTTCTACTCCAGTTCTCTCAACAGCATGCCACCCCCCAACTAGGGCTACGAGTCCAAAAGGAGGAAACGGCTCCTATGATTGGCTATTGTCCACACAAACAACCCAATACCCAGTAATTCACAGTGATGCAACTCCCACAACAATTCCAAATGCCCAACTCTCTTCCCCATCAATCTGCACAACCCAAGGGATGAGATTTCCTTCTCTACACAAAATTCCCTCGGAAAATCTCCATCCCCTCTAGAGTTCTAGCACAGACCATTCAGGAATCTCTCAGTTGGGGGTTCCAAGAAATCCAACTGTAATAGGAGTTCTCACACCAACATCCTCACGTGTTCTTGGGTAATTTTCAACAAGAACTCTTCACAAACATGATACTCAAGTTCTCAACATAATCCCCAGCCCCTCACATGGCTATTTTCATACATGGTATCGTTGGTGTTTCCTTTCAGCCCCCATCTCCCTTTTTCCTCTCTTCTACCCAACCGAAAAATTAGCTCTCCCCCTCTACTTGAATTTTCTCTTCATTTTCTCCCATGCATATTTGACTCTCACAATTCCCCATAATGATTGTACTCAACCCGTGCTATCATAACTAGGTGATGTGACTCTGTCACCCACTTCTTACATGCATTCATCGACACAATTCCAATCATGAGTGTACTTAGCCCATGATATATTAAGTAGGTGAGATGACTTTCCCACCAAACTCTTACATGCATTCAATAATTGTCTTTAATAAGTAAAAGGAGGATTATATGGTTAAAGGAAAATTAATTTAAGAGAATGGCATAGGATTCTATCCGTGTAGAGTTCCCTCAAAAAACTCCCTTATCCCCTCTCCAGTGGAATCATAGCCCCCCAATGTTATCATCTCTCTTGTATTGCAACCAACGATGTATTTTTATTTAATAACTTTGATATACAATTTACATAGATCGGCCCTCGAACATATTGCTTGGCTCACAACCTAAATAACATATGTACAATTACATTAAAATCCGAGAGGATTAAAATTGGGGTGTTATGATTCAAACCTTTATTTTGGATTAAAGCAAGACATATCACAACAATTGTTATCTAATTTACCAATTAACTTGAGAAAATAAAAGCAAGGCATTTCACCAGTGACTTGTGCGTTAGTTGTAAATGTTGTTAGAAGGTGTAGAAAAGTTGAAGCCATATCTAACAACAAAATTTCATTGTTTTCAATAATGTTGACAATGAAATTAAAGTTCAAATTAATACATCCAACGATGAATCAAACAGAGCCATATAGAGCAACGAACTTTTGGTCCCTAATTCTCAAATTCATGACATTTCACAAAGGATCAAAGCAACTTTTGTTGAAAATCTTATATTACTTAACGAATTCTAAGATCAATATATGCATTGCACCATTTCTACTGCAACATCCTCTACTCATTATTTCTTGAATGCTTGTTACATGTATGGCATTTTTTAAATACTAGAGGGATCAAATTATCAATTTTCATGATAAACATAAGCATTTTTGTTCTTGGATGCTTGTTACATGTATGGCATTTTTTAAATACTAGAGGGATCAAATTATCAATTTTCATGATAAACATAAGCATTTTTGTGCCAAATGAAGAATACAATATGTTGTTGAATTGTGATAAAAGTTAAACTTCAGCATCAATTTTTATTATTGCTTCAAGGATAAAAGCATGTCAAGTGGATGACTTATGATATACCTAATATAGTATATTACCATATTATGTTAATTAATGACTTATGATATACCTAATATAGTATATTACCATATTATGTTAATTAATACTATTGTTTATAAGTATATTAAGATGTTTGGGTCGGGACTTTTCATTGTTATTGCCTCTATTCAAGGATATATAAGCCCAAATCCGTTCATTCATTGTAATCATCATTTCATATTCAATATATAATATTTTATTCTTTATGGATTTTTTTTTGGGTTTGTCCTTTTTCTTATTATTTAATGGTGGCTCCTCATGAACATCGTCAAGTAGATCACATACTCCAAATCAATGGGACATTTAAACTTGCAAAAGATATTAGTAGTTCTTCAACAATATTTATATTGGCCAAGTCTTTGTGAGGGTGCGGAAAGATACATGCATTCTTTTGCAAGTTGGGCAATTATCAAACTAGCAAAGCACTAGTTGGGACTATACATGATTTCTTCAACTTTGTAGAGATCATGGGAATCCATCCTAGTGAAGTTTCTTATAGGTTTACCAATCCCTCCAAGTAACAATATAGCATGGCTCTTCAAAATATAGTGCTTTATTGTCAACTTTAGGCTTCCAACCCGCAAAGTCAATTGTCTTGGCTTACCTTACATCAACTACCAAAGGCACTTCAACTACAAAGGATGTTGACAAGGTAGCCATGTTCATTGAACAAGTTTTGAATGTTCAACACCAAGCACAAGACACCATATTCATTGAACAAGTTTTGAATGCCCAACGCCAAGCATAAGACATACTAAAATAAACTACATCGAAATCGAAGCCATGCAACAATGCCCCCCATAATTACAAAGTAGGCAACAAAGTTTGGTTGAACATGAAAAAAGAGAGATTCAAAGGATTGCACCACAAGTTATGTGTATTTCAATTTAATTCTTACACTGTCACTATGAAAACCATCTATGATGCATTTGAAACAAATTGATCACCATACCTAGGTTTACATCCAATGCTCAATGTGGATATATTAACCTTACAATACAACGTTATTGGAAAAATCTATGATGAAAAACCTCCAATTTAGATTGATGTAAAGTTCAATTTATCGACAAACCATCACCAAATTGTTCATAAAAATTAAGCATACACTCAAGAAGGCAATACCATTGTGTTGAATTGTTAAAACAAATCAATCCTCGGTGCATGCCAAGTGGCTTACTTTGGAGCAAATTCAAATTTAGTTTCCAGATCTTACACAAAGGAAAAATGGGGTCCACTACTACTCAAGCAAGGGTCATTGATCTGAGTTAGCGTAAAAAATCCATTTCTAACACTAATGAATAGGATTTGAAAATCCTTCCAAGTGTTTGTGAAGACTTGAGTGAATTGCAACTATTGGGAAATATAGCTCGGACAATAACTTTTGCACAAGTTCAGTTTAAATGTGTGAGAAGTAGCTCTAGATATTTCTATTTTCACAAAGTAATTATATTTTGTAATTCACTTTAGTTAAAAAAGTGAAAAGTCTTTTATTTAGCAATTGAGTCTAAAAAGTGTATTTCATGCATGCATGACTAAGACTAGGATTAATCTCAAAAATAGATTAGGGTTTTGGTCTTAGCTAAAAGTATAAACATAGGTAAAGATAGAGAGATCATACACATGAACAGTTGAGCAAGTTGAGCGACCAAGAGAGAGAAAGAGAGCAAGGATTCAGGCAAAGGTGAATCCAAGCAACAAGTAGCAATTTCATACATGGGTTGTACAATGTCGTACAAGAATACAGAACAATTTTGTACAATCGTATGTAAGTCCATACAATGGTACGGAAAATCCATATAGCAGTTTTTTGATGTTTTCTGATGTTTTCTAGTTTTTCCAACATGTTGTACAAGCTCAGCTCAAGGTGATTTAATAACCGTGCAACTACTATTTTTTGGCAATGTGCGAAGGTTTCCTTATAAGTTTTTCAAATGAATGAAAATCTTATTTTGAAGGAGTAATTACATATGTGTGTGTGACATTGATTCTATGCTTCCACTATTTAATTTTCAGCTATTGTGTGATTGATGCTATGGTCTGAAATTTAATTTCAACATTAAATTCAGCAATCTACTTGTTTAATTGAGATCATAAGGACTCGAGTCTCCTGGGATTGGAATTTTTACATAGAATTAGAGCTATTTCTTTATTTAAGATTATCAGGGATTTGAAGTAGTAAATCTATTGCAAAGAAGAAGGGCTAACGGTTAGAGGGTTTCAAAACTAATTTTCAGATTTGGGAGTTTGTGCAATAGATCTCGGAGATGGCATCAGCTAGCCTCATGTTTAAGGATAGATTGGATGGTGTCTCGAATTTCTTATCATGGAAGGTGAGAGTTACACTCGTACTAGAAGATAATGATCTATGGGATATTGTCAAGGATGTTGTGACTCCACCTATAGATCCGCAATAGTTGGCAGCTCAAAACAAGATGAAAGTGAAGGCCAAGCGGATGATCTTGGATGCCATAAAAGATCATCTAATCCCTCATATATCCAAAACAAACACAGTGAAGGAGATGTATGATGCCATGGTAAATCTCTACTAGAGTGAGGCCATACAAAAAGATATGATATTACAAAACACATTGAGATCCATATAGATGACCACATCAAACATAGTCACCAATTATATTACGAAAGTTACGCAAGTTTTTGATTAGTGTGCAAAGGTTGGGGAGAAGGTTGCACATGTAAAGCAAGTGAACATGGAACTAAATGGATTCCCAACTTCAAGGGAACCATTTTTCAAAAGTATTTGCACTCGAGAAAACCTTCCTAGCTTCAAGAGGCTTTGGGATGACTATATCCAGAAGGAGACTCAAATGGAGTCAAAGGCCAGCCAAAAGGGTGGTGATGAGAACCTAGCTCTATTCAGTCAGTCAAATAAGGATAGAGGTAAAGGACCCAACAAGGGTAAGGGAAAGAGTGAGGAGTCGACCTCACAGCCAGGAAATAAGAACTTTAATAAAATCAAGTGCTTTGTTTTTCATAAGATGGTCATTATGCATCACATTGTCCAAAGGAGAAGAAGGGTAAAGGGAAGCAGTAGTAGTAGGTAGCAGCCTCTGCAGAAACTTAGATGAATGAGTTTGTTGCCAAGTTCTAGAAGGGTTTCTTGTTGGTATCTTGCCTTTTTACCAACACAATTATGAGGAATGTGTGGTATCTTGACAATGAGGCCTCTCGACATATGAAATTAGCACGGAAATTGTTTTCTAGTTTGAAGAAGTAGGACTCAGGAGTACATGTTGAGCTTGGTGATGATGCCAAGTACTCAATAACACGATTTGGTACTATTCCCTTCCACCGTGAGTCAAGTAATTCTTTAGATTTTAACGATGTCTTGTTTGTATCATGTCTTATGAAGAATTTGCTTTCAGTTTCAGTTATGGAGGATAAAGGCTTTGCAGTGGAGTTCAAGAACCAGCAAGTCCTCATCAGACCAAAGGAATCTTGCCTAGATGCAGCTCAGGTAAATAGAAGGTAATTTGTACAGGTTGCAATGTGAACCTCTTCGAGCCTTGGTGCATAACAATGACAACGTGTGTGATTTGTGGCACAAGAGGATGGGGTACCTGCATAACAAGGCATTGCCTATTCTAAGGGAGATAGTCATAGGTCTTCCAGAGTTCAATATTGAGTATCATAGTGTATGCAGAGGGTGCATGCTTGGCAATCATGACAAGGTTTCTTTCCCAAGCAACAAGAATAGGTCTAAGGGAATTCTAGACCTAGTACATTAGAATGTTTATGGACATATGTCAGTAGCGTCAATAACAGAAAGCATGTATTGTATTTCTTTTATTGATGACTTTTCTCACAAGACTTTGATCTACTTATTAAAGATGAAGGATGGGGTATTTAGGAGGGTTTAAGAGTTCAAAGCTCTAGTTGAAAACCAAACAGGGAAGAAGATCAAAGCCTTGAGATCAGACAATGGGGGAGAGCATACCTCCAAGGATTTTGATGGTTTTTGCAAGGAGGCGGGTATCAAGAGGATGTTGACTATTCCAGACAACCCATAGCAGAATGGGGTTGTAGAGAGGAAGAATCAATCCATCATAAGGGTTACTAAGGTCATGATACATTAACAGAACTTGTTGATGTTTCTTTGGGAAAAGGCATGTAATAAAGCAGTCTACATCTAGAACCAATGTCCTCTTAGGATCTTGGAGAACAAAACATTAGATGAGGAATTCATTGGTCTGAAGCCAAATATGAGTCATTTTCACATCTTTATTGTCCAATTTATATCCATGTACTAGTAGAGAAGAGGACCAAGTTTGATCCCTCCAACAGGAAGGGCTTATTTGGGGGTTACAATGAGACTTCAAAGGCTTACAGGGTCTTTATTCCAGAGCAGAGGAAGATAGTAGTGAGCAAGGATGTAAATTTTGAGGAAGACTTTGCGTCCAGGAAATCCCATGAACCTTTTCCGGTGAGAGAGGATGAGGAGCAAAAATCTCTAAAGGTTGAGCCTAGGTCACTAGTGATTTACAGAGCAAAGTACAATAGCCTTCATGTGAAGAAGAGAGTAGCCCCTTCCACTTCAATTAGGAGACTTGGATGGTTCACTTAGACATCGAGGGATTCTCCGGAGCATGTTGAGACTCCTAGGAGCATATTTAGAGAGAGAAAACCTCTGAAGAAGTTTCTAAACTACATGGCATTGATGAGTAGCATTATAGATTTTGAGCCTTCCATCTTTCAAGCGGCAGCAAACCAACATGTATAGAGGGATGCCATGGTGGAGGAGTACACATCCATCATGAAGAATGATGTTTAGGACATAGTGCCAAGATCGGAGAGGAAGTCGGTTATGAGTTACATGTTGCTCTACAAGATCAAGCATGCTAAAAAGGGAAGCATTGAGAAGCTCAAAGCGAGGTTTGTGGCAAGAGGGTTCTTCCAGAGAGAGGGGTTGGACTACGAGGAGACATTTGTTCCAATCACCAAGTACACTTCCATTCAAGTAGTTATGTCGTTGGTTTCATTTATGGGGTGGAGGATACATCAGATGGATGTGAATACATATTTCCTTAATGGGATCATTAAGGAAGAAGTGTACATAGAGCAACCTCGGGGATTTGAGGTAAATTGGAAGGAGTTCCATGTGTGCAAGCTTAAGAAAACCTTGTATGGAATCAAGCAAGCTCCGAGAGCATGGTATTCTATAATCAATGGATGTCTGCAAAGTATGAGCTTCACCAAAAGCGAAGCATATTCTAACTTATATTACATATTTTTTGGGACTAGTCTACTTGTTTTGGTGTTATATGTAGATGAATTTTTTTTGACACATGCAAAGAAGCTCATTACAGGGTGCAAAGAAGACATGAAGGATATTGGCATGATGCATTACTTCTTGGGTTTGGAGGTTTGGCAGAGACTAGGAGACATTTTCCTTGTGCATGGCAAGTATGCAGTTGACATCCTGAAGAGGTTTCAGATGGAGGACTATAAACCTATGGCCACACCCATGATCACTAATCTGAAGAAGGTGACAACTCCAGATGTAGAGTTGGTGGTTCCCACATTATACAGTAAGTTGATAGGTTATTTTATGTATTTGGTCAACACCTGACCGGATATATGTTTTGCAGTGAACACCTTGAATCAATGCATAGTGGACCCAAGGCAGGAGCATTGGGTAGCAGCAAAACATGTGCTCAAATATTTGAGGGGAATAATGGAGTATGCTCTAAAATATATTGTAGAAGATGAAGTGAAGTTGCAGGGGTATTCAAACTCAAATTGGGAAGGCAATGCAATAGATAGGAAGAGCACCTCAAGGTGTTGCTTTAGCTTGGGATCAGCAATGGTATCTTAGTTTAGCAAGAAGTAGACTTCGGTGGCACTTAGCTTAGCAGAGAACATAGATCACTTCATATGAGACAGGATTCAGACAGGAGCAATGAAGCTTCAGTATATTCCCACATATCAACAAGTAGCTAATCCTCTACCCAAGCCCTAGGCAAAACAAAATTTGGAAGCATTTGAAGGTAGACTTGGATTGGTGCATAATTATTTCCTAACTAAAAGGGAGTGTTGAGAAATATAGCTTGGATGGGAACTTCCACACAAGTTCAATGTGAACGCGCGAGAAGTAGTTCAAGATATTTTTATTTTCGAAAAGTAATTCTATTTTGTAATTCACTTTAAGTAAAAAAAAAAGTGAAAAATCTTATATTTAGCAATTAAGTCTAAAAAGTGTATTTCATGCATGCATGAGTTAGACTGGGAGTGATCTAAAAAATAGATTAGGGTTTTGGTATCATCTAAAAGTATAAAGACAAGTCAAGATAGAGAGGATTTAAGCAGAGGCGAATCCAAGTAGTAGGAAATAGTTCTATACAAGTTGTCCAGCAGGTAGTACAACAGTTTTCTTGTGACATACCCCACTGCCTAGGTACCTCAAAATTCACCTTCTTGGGAAAATTTTGAATTTCTGATACCAATTAATAATTCAAGAAGCATAATGCAGTGAAATGCATTAATCAAGAAACATGTGTATCTATAAAAAAAAACGTTTAACATGACATGCACAACATTAACAACAAACATACACATTATAAACTCAACACAGATATAATTCTGTGCAAAAATATACAAATACAAGAAACACATAACAGAGAACTTATATTTTAACAATAGCTTCACCAACTAATCGTCAAACATTCCATCCAACCTTAGGCTTTGTTGCACATAAACTCTCTACAATAGGCCACCCTCGAGCCAAGGCTATGAATCCACATGGGTCCCAAGTGAACTCTAATACACACCAGTCAACTATAAAGCTCTCACAGTTCTCTCAACCACACAGCAAATCTCAATTTTCCATCTATCGTTCCATTTTCATCCTACACAACCTAAAGAAATGAACCCCCTTATTTGCAACACAATCCCTCAAGTTATTCCACTTATCTTCCAGGGCTCCACTGCTACTGGTCAAGAAATCTCAATGTTGGAAACTCCAAGAGTTCTCAACTGTGGACAATTCTTTCACAATTGACATTATTCTCATGCCCACAAGCATCAATTTCTTTTTGGAATAACTAATAGTTACTTACATCCAACTAGCAATGGCTTTCTACTTCCAACAATTCGTTCTCATACCCCAAACCAAGAACAATAGTTAATCAGAATGAATGAGGAATGAGTAACAACGATTGAGGAACCCCCCCCCCCCC